>MU225712.1:1377030-1418614 GCA_018584345.1 Thuja plicata | reverse complement strand
CCGAGAAGGTTCTAGAAATCTAGCCATTAAGGCCGACTACCCTTAGCATTTAATTATTTTTTACTTTTATTACAAAAGGGTTAGCTTTAAATATTTACAAAACATGAGATTAGGTAGCCCAACTTCCAGAAGCCAGAAATTTTGAACCGTAGCTCCGATTGGCTATTATAACCACTTTCCAGAAAGGGGAGATCGCGATCTACACTGATTGACAAGCAAAACACTAGTTAGCTAGGTGTTCGACCTCGATCTGGAGCCTCTAAGGTCCTGAATATTGAGCTCAAAGTTTTTGCACCCTAAAATCTCAACAATAAATCCTTAATAACTTTGCAAATACAGATGATCTGGCAATGAAATTCAACTAGCATTCTTATATGACTAAGATGAACCTTCACATGGAAAATTAGAACATTCTGAGTTCAAACGACCAACTTACTAAAAATAGTAAGTTTCCAAAAATAGTAGCTTTGTACGAAATAGCCCTTATTAAATAGAAAAACACATATTTTTGGGTGATTCAAGATTGCCCTTACACCCAAGATGCTCCTGCATCAAGAAAGAGATCCATTGTTGATTGTGAAATAACACTGATGATAGAGAAAAGAATCACTCAAACATTCTAGGGGGAAGCTTCTTAATACCACATTAAATAGAGTACAATTGAAGAAAGACACCAAGAAGACACCCTATGAGCTATGGTATCGTTACACACCTAATGTAAGTTACTTCAGAACCTTTGGAAGTCAATGTTATATTTTGAAAGATGATAGAAATGGAAATCTTGACTCCAAAAGTGAAGAAGGAATCTTTATAGGGTATTCCACCAAAAGCAAGGCTTATAAATGTCTTAACAAGTCCTCTAACAAAATCATTGAAAGTGAAAATATTAGAATAGATGAATATGTAGATAAAAATGATGAGGAAAGCAGAAAAGAACAAGAAGACTACAATAGGTTTGTTTACAGTTAAGAACCTGACACTCTACCTGAGCACCAGTGTATTGCTCCCAACAAATAGAACATTGCACCTGAGCATCAGGCTGCAAATATCAAAAATCAGAAAATTTTCTAAATGATGTTCCAAGTGATGGAGATCATAATGAAGGTAAACAAGAAGATCATAATTATGAAAAAGAACTGAACTGATACTTTCTAAGTATGTCAGAAGACACCATCCACAGAACCAGATCATAGGATACAAGAAGCCTAGAATGAGAACAAGAAGTAAGTCACTAAACACTAGATGTTTAATTTGTGATTTTAAGCCTAAAATTTGTTAATACTGCACTTGAAAATGAAGATTTGTTCAGTGCTATGAATGAGGAGATAGAATAGATTGAGAATAATAGAACATGGACATTAGTACCAAGACTAGATGACAAGAATGTCATCAGTACCAAATGGATATTCAGAAACAAGTTGAATGAGAATGGAGAAGTCACAAGGAAAAAAGTAAGGTTAGTATGCAAGGGGTATGCACAAGAAGAAGGTATTAATTATTGAGAAAACTTTGCACCTATTGCTAGAATAGAGGGAGTAATAATTCTTCTTGCTTATGCTACATTCAACGGATTCAAGGTATACCAAATGGATGTCAAGTCTGCATTCCTAAATGGAATACTAGAAGAAGAGGTATACATTGAACAATTAGAAGAGTTTGTTGATCCAGACAAGAGGAATGTGGTATGTAGACTGCACAAAGCCTTGTATGGATTGAAACAAGCACCTAGAGCCTGGTATGAAAGACTTTACTCCTATTGCATAAGCATTGGATTTGTAAGAACAAGTGAAAATAGAAATTTGTACTTAAAAGAAGATTTTGATAAAAATATTCTGATTACTGAAATATTTGTTGATGATATCATATTTGGGGGTAATGATATGCTATGTAAATATTTTTCTAATCAAATGAGAAAATATTTTGAGATGTCAATGTTTGGGGAGATCAAATTCTTTCTTAGTTTACAAATTCTTCAACAGGATGCAGGCATATATATCACACAATCCAAATACATCAAGGAAGTGTTGAAGATATTCAAGATGGAAGATTCCAAGCTAGTTGGAACACCTATGGCAACCAGATGTAATTTGACAAAAGAAGACAAATCAAATGAGGTAAATCATACCTTATATAGATCAATGACTGAAAAACTAATGTGTGTTGTTCATACTAGACCAGATATAACACATGCAGTTGGAATAGTTGCAAGATTATCTGCTAATCCCAAAGAATCACACATGACTACTGTCAAGAGAATTCTAAGATATCTAAAGAACACCGAGGAATATGGCTTATGGTATAAAAGAGAAAGCAAATTTGAGATTCAAGTCTATACAGATGTTGATTGGGCTGGAAAATTAGATGACAGAAAGAGTACAACTAGAGGATCCTTCTTCATGGGTGACAGACTTGTCACATGGATAAGCAAGAAGCAAGGTTGCATCTCACAATCTACTGTAGAAGAAGAATATGTGGTTTCTTCTACAAACTTCTCTAACATTGCATGGATCAAACAGTTACTGGTAGGTATGAATGTGAAAATTATTGAACTAGTGATTATCTATTGTGATAATACCAGTGCAATAAACATTTCTAAGAATCCAGTCATGCATGCTAAGACTAAGAATATTGCAATCAAGTATCACTACTTAAGAGAACAAGTGTAAGAGAAAGAGGTGATATTGGAATATGTTTAATCTAAGGTAAAATTAGCTGACATATTCACAAAGCCATTGCCTAAAGATACATTTAAGTACCTCAGAAAGAGACTAGGGGTCTGAACCTTGTCTATTGGTCAGTATGCTAACTAGGAGGTTTCATCAACCTACACATAATCAGAAGGTCATTCATGTTGATGCAAGAAAGTAGATGGATTGAAAAAGATACATTAGTACATAGAAAGGTACATATCTACACCGAACACTAGAGACATTATATTGCTGATGCATAAGGAAATTCAAGGAGTATATTATAAAAAAGGTGAAAGGATATAACTTTGGTATGATCAATGTTTACTTTGACATTTTTGTCGAAGGGAGAGAATATCCAAAGGGAGAGATTACATATAAAATATACATCATGACTATCATAAGGAAGAGATGACTTAAGATGACTTGAGAGAGATGTAACATGTAAGAGAGAGAAGTATCATGAGGGAGAGAGTTGATGTCAAAGGAAAAGAGATGATCAAGGAGAGGAACAGTCAAAGGGAGAGACAATATCAAAGAAAGAATTAGAAGCTGCTACATCTATCCAATGAAGGGATTGAAGATTGAAGAAAGCACTCTGCAAGAAACAAATCTAAGCTATATGAGCTTACCGAGAGCCAGACATTTGTATTGGTTATAGAACAATATAATTGGTAGATTGATGAACTACAACTGATATATTTCATATTGTATTAGTAATAATATAGTCTGATAATTTAGTGTGTTTCCATAAATGCCAAAAGGAGAGATTGATGAACTATAACTGATTGAATGTTTGAAGGTGTTAAGTTGATGATCACCGAGCTGCAGAAAGTTAATGCAAGACCTTAAATTAATTAATGTATTGTATTGTCATTGATGTCAACTTGATATAATCTGATTGATTATACACAAAGTGTCAAAGAATTCAAAGAACCAGAGACATAAAGGTTATGCAATCAGTAATGCATAAAAGTTTAGTATGCACAAAATGACAACAAACATTGATGGTTAGTGCACCTTGACAGATAGAGAACCCCAAGAGGAAAGTTAGAGTGATACCTGAGCATGAAAACTGATCAAGCATTACCGACGAGTAGAATGAAAGTAACCTGAGTAGAACATCATAGTTTTATGCAACAGACATACAACTGTTAGTAATAACTGAGAGGGGGGGGGGGGTGAATCAGTGGCCTCAAAAATTAATCCTTAAATCAACCCTTCAACTCTTATAACCACTAATTATTTATCAAGTTATCTTTTGTCCTACAAGATGAATGCCTTGAACAACTTATATCAATTTACTCCTTTTCGGATTGCTCTGTTAAACCTTCTTCTTAATGTTTACTGATAAGTAGTTATCAATTTACCAAAATATACTAAATATGCAGAGTATACCAATACATCCAGCATAAATTATGTAAGATACAAAATAATAAATAAATATATCATACACACATATCATACATAGATTTTAACGTGGAAACCCTGTTAAGGGAAAAAACCACTGGGACCAGTACCCCAAATTTTCACTCTTCTGAAGTGAGCCCTGTTAGGATCCAACCTTGTTAAAGGTTACAAACACACTGTTAGGTGTGACCTTGTTAGAGGATTTTACACATATAGGTTGTCACTTAGTATCGGGCATCTAATGCTGCCATCCTTGAATCAGCCTCTCTCTTAGACTGTCAATAGGCATCAGGCATATCTAATGCTACTTTCATGAATCAACCTTTTTGGCACTCCTTGGGGTGTACCTCAATACATGGAAGATTATTAATTCTTGTTCTATTAAGAGACTTGATGCTTCAATGGTTAAAATAAAACAATATGACCTATTTCTAATGCAACTTGAATTGCAGATTTTTAGATCTATTTAAGTACATTACGTCTCTAATCAGTGTATCAATTTAATTCTTTTGTGCTCCATACTTTTTGCTATGTGATGCTCTGCTGAATGTTCTTTGGTGTCTACATAATTCCTTAGCTCTCTTTCATCTTGATTGATCACTACTAAATGAAGTTGTTCTTCATCAGTTTCTCTTCAGCGTCCTCTTTTCATTCACTCCCCTTAATCCCCTTTTCATGAATGTATATCAAAAATGTATTAAGCCTATCTCTTATATAGACATGATATTCATTGTTTCTTGATTCTTGATTCTTGGCGTGAAAAACAATCCAGCCAATTTGATTTAAATCATAACTCCTGATTTGTCTCGTAGTTATCTTCATGCCAATTGTATAAATTAGATTTAAATCAATTACTTAACTTTGGTCAAATAAAACAAAGAAAACAACCAGTTAAGTCTATCTTTAGCTCTTTCCAGCTAGATATTTTGTCATTTTCTGAACTCTCTGTTCCATCGGTCAAATCTTCAGTTAGTCATTGGTGACAACTGCTAGTTCCATCGGTGTGACACCAGTTAGCTTTGAGATCTCCGTTCGTCGGGCATCATTGGATTTTTAATCATCAGGAAACTCTATTTTCAGCTTGTTAGGCATCCTGTGATTTTTCTTTGTTGAGAAACACTATCTTTTGCTCATCGGGTATCACTGTGACTGTTCTTCTTTGCCTTTACCAATGGTGTGCACTCCCTCGGTGTTATCTGTCACTTAGTGAATACTTGACTTTTATGCATTGCTGAAAGAATAACCTTTGTTCCATTGATTCTTTGAAGTCTTTCGCATTATGTACATGACCATACAGATGATATCAAGTTGAGATCAATGACAATACAAACCTTTAACTGATTTAATGCCTTACATCATCTTCAACTTTACATTATCAAACATTCAATCAGTTACATGTCATCAGTCTCTCCCTTTGGCATTGATGGCAACATACTATATTATCACACTATACTATTTCTAATACAATATGAAATACAATCGTTGAGATTCATCAAACTACCAATCTTTCGTTTGATAACCGATAAATGTCTGAACTTCGGTAAGCTTTGTTTTAGCTTAAATTTGATTCCTGCAGTTCTCTTTCTTCTGATGTGTTGAGTCCTCTTCTTGTGTTAATTTCTCTCCTTTAACTATTCTCTATTTTGTGATGTCTTTTTCTTTTTTCAGAAACTCTCCCTTTCTATAATCTTTTATACAACTTTCTCTTCCCTAGGATATAATCTCTCCCTGTTGGAGTAATTTGATAATGGATAATCTCTCTCCCTTTTTCTAAGAATGTGATAATATGGATAACTTTCTCTCCCTTTGACAACAATGCCAAAAAAATACTTTACAAATATCTGACATTCATGTCAAACAATCATTTTTCTCCTATCCATAATATATTCCTTGAATTTCCCTTATCCATTAGCAATACAACAATATGCTCTGGTGCTCGGTTTTGATATATACCTATCTATATATAGATGTAGCTTTGAAGTTCATCTCTTTACTTGCATTAATGGGAATGGTATCCTAGTAAATATGTAGGCTGATGCAACCTTCAATAATTTTACTGACTGGTAGACAAGGGTTTGACCCCTAGTCTCTTTCTGAAGTACTAAGATGTATCTTTGGGTAGTGGCTTGGTGAACATATTAGCTGATTGTTCTTTGGATTGCACATATTTAAGTATCACCTCTTTTTCTTGAACTTGTTCTCTCAATTAATGATACTTGATGGAAATGTGTTTAGTCTTAGCATCCATGTCTGGATTCTTTGAAATGTTTATTGCGATGGTGTTATCACAATAGATAATCACCGGTTCTAAGATCTTCATATGCATACCTTCCAGCAACTATTTGATCCATGCAATATTTGAGCAATTTGTAGTAGCAAAAACATACTTTGCTTCTGTAGTAGACTGAGAGATGCATCCTTGCTTCTTGCTAATCCATGTGACAAGTTTATCACCCATAAAGAATGCTCCTCTAGTTGTGCTCTTCTAGTCATCAAGATTTCCCGCCCAATCAGCATCGGTAAACACCTTAAGTTCAAATTTTCCTTCTCTTCTATACCATAAGCTGAATTCCTCAGTATTTTTTAGATATCTTAGAATTATTTTCATAGCAGTCATATGTGATTCCCTAGGGTTAGCAAAAAATCTAGCAACAATTCCTACTACATGTGCAATATCTGGTCTAGTGTGTACAACATACCTGAGTTTTCCAATCATTGATCTATATAAAGTCTGATTTACCTCTATTGTCTTGTCCTCCTTTTTCAACTTACATCCAATAGCCATCAGTGTTCCAATTGGTTTGGAATCTTCCATCTTGAATATTTTCAGGACCTCTTTGATGTACTTGGACTGTGTAATGAAAATACCTTCTCCTTGTTGCATGATCTAGAGACCAAGAAAGAACTTGATCTCTCTAAACATAGATATCTCAAATTCTTTGCTCATCTCATTAGAAAATTATTTTCATAGCACATCATTTCCTCCAAATATGATGTCATCAATAAATATTTCAGCAATCAAGGTGTTAGCATTAGTATCTTCTTTTAAATAAAGATTATTGTTTTCACTAGTTCTTACAAATCCAATAATTATAAGATAGAAATGAAGTCATTCATACCAGGCTTTAGGAGCTTGTTTCAATCCATACAAGGCTTTGTGAAGTCTACATACCATGTCCCTCTTGTTTGGATCAACAAACCCTTTTGGTTGTTCAATGTATACCTCTTCTTCAAGTACTCCATTTAGGAATGTTGATTTGACATCCATCTGGTATACCTTGAATCGTTTGAATGCAACATAAGAAATTAATATTCTTAGTCCTTCTAGCCTAGCAATGGGTGCAAAGGTCTTTCCATAGTCTATACCTTCCTCTTGTGCATGTCCCTTGCATACTAGTCTTGCTTTGTTCCTTGTAACTTCTCCATTCTCATTCAACTTATTCCTGAATATCTATTTTGTACCAATGACATTCTTGTCATCTGGTCTTGGCACAAGTGACCATATTTTTTTTTCTCAATCTGCTCAATCTCATCATTCATAGCACTTATTCATTCTTCATTATCTAGTGCAGCATTGACAGATTTTGGCTCAAACTCACAAAGTAAACAATTTGAGTTTAAAGACTTACTTCTTGTTCGTGTACCATCTTTCTTATCTCCTATGATCTAGACCTCTGGATGGTTCCTTCTTACATATCTTTCAAGTACGGGTATAGTTATTTGTCTATCAGCTTGATCAACATTTTGATCTTCATTTTGTTCTTCATCACCTTGCACATTATCTTGATCATTATCCTGACCGTTGGTATTTGTAGCCTGATGCTCAGGAGAAATGATTTGTAGCTCAGGGGCTCTACATTTTTGATAGGGTAGAGTGTCAGGTTCCTCATTGTAATTGAACTTATTGTAGTCCTCTGGTTCTTTAGTGCTTTCTTGTTCATTCTTCTCTGCAAATTCATCAATCTTTACATTTGCACTTTCAATAATTTTGTTAGAGGCTTTGTTAGACATTTGTAATCCTTTCTATTGGTAGAATACCCTAGAAGAATTCCTTTATCACCTTTTGAGTCAAGTTTTCCATTTCTATCATCTTTTAAGATATAACATTGACTGCCAAAAATTTTGAAATAACTTGCATTGGGTGTGTATCCATACCATAGCTCATAAGGTGTCTTCTTGGTGTCTTTCTTCAATTGTACTCTATTCAGTGTTAAACAACAGTATTGATAGCTTCCCTCTAGAATATTTGGGTGATGCCTTTTTCTATCATCAGTGTTCTAGCATAATCAACTATTGATTTGTTCCTTCTCTCAGCAATCCCATTTTTCTGTGGTGTTCTTGGTGTAGAAACCTGTCTTTTTATACCATGCTCATTACAAAAGTTAGCGAATTCATCTGATATAAAATCACCTCCTCTATTTGATCTCAAATATTTTATATCCTTACCACTTTATTTCTCTACCATAGCCTTATACCATTTAAACATCTTAAATGCTTCTGATTTATCTTTTAGAAACATAACTGTCATGATTCTAGAGTAATCTTCAACAAAGAGAATAAAATATCTATCTCCATAATAACTCTTTGTCCTCATAGGTCCACATAAATTAGTATGGACTAATTCTATAATTGCATCAGATGTATGGGTTTTGATTTTGAAACTAGACTTTGTCATTTTACCTTTTTGACAGTTTTTACACATGATGTTGTCGAGCTTGGTCATTGTCGGTAAGCCTCTGACATTTCTCTTTTTGCTAATTTTCATCATCTTGTCAAACTTCACATTACACAGTATTTTGTGCCATAACCATATGTCTTTGTTTGTAGCAACCAAACAAGTGGAGTTAGTATCATTTAGATAGAATAAGTTACCTTTTGTCTGCTCACCGGTACCAATCAGATTTCCAGACTTGTTGAAGATCTTTGCCTTCTTATTTTCAAATGCTACTTTGTGACCTAAATTATTCAACTGAGAAACACTCAATAGATTATAATTCAATCCATTTACCCAATAATAATTCTCATACTTTATCTAGTTATTCAATATTATTACTCCTCTACCTTCAACTGGACAAGGTGTGTCATTTCCCATTCTTACTAATCCACCCTTGTAGTATTAAAAAGTCTCAAACCTTTTCTTATCACCAGTCATATGATGAGTGCAACCACTATCTATGATCCAAACATCATTTTTTCTAATTGTAGATATGAGAGTTGTTTCCACATACCTTTCTTCATCATCATCTGAATCATCTTTTACAACCACAAACACCATCTCGATGTCTTCATCAGATTTGGTGTCAGTATCATCATCCTTGCATTTTGCGAGGTAGCTAACCTTCTTTCCTTTGTCCTTATTGTCTTGGGTATCTCTTCTTTCTGATTTTTGGTAGCTTCTGTAATCACCTCTGTCAGACTTCTTCTCAAAAGATCTGTCATTACTTCTGTCATCTTTTCTTTTGTTAGTACATCTTGCAGCAAAATGTCCAATCTCTTTGTAATTAAAACAAACAAGTTGTAATTTACCTTTGCCTCTTTGCATTCTTCTAGCCATAAGTGCTTCAATTTCATCAATATCATCTTCTTCATTTTCACTATCACTATCTTTTCTCATAGTGTTTTTGTGACTTGATTTACTTATTCTCATAGAAGTTTTGAATGTAGACTCTATGTTTTGTAAGACACTATTATCAAAGTTATTCATCTCAAATGAAATCAATCTTCTGATTAAACTGTCTAGAATAACATTGCTATTTGCTACTGCTCTCATTTCTTGAATGGTAGATACTCTAATAGCATAAGTAGGTAGTAAGGTTCTTATAATTTTACTTACCACTATATCTTCTTCTAGTATATCTCCAACTCCTCAGATAGCATTGACTAGTTCTTTAATTCTTGTGTTGTACTGGATGATGTTTTCTCCTTCTTTCATTTTGAGAACATCAAAATTTCCACTAAGGCTTTCTTCCTTGCCTCTCAAAACATTTTTGTCACCACCATGTACAAGCTTCAATTTGTCCCACATCTGCTTTGTAGATTTGCATTCTTTGACATCTTCAAATTCAGCATCGGAGAGTGGGGAAGAAAGCTCTATCATCATGCCATTATGTTCATGCTTCTCTCTCATTTGTTCAACTATTGGTTCTCCTGTGGGAAACACATATTTAGTTTCTAGGAATTGAGTAACATCATTACCAATACTTGATAAGTGGAGTCTTATTATGCTCTACCATGAAGCAAAATTTTCTTTGTTCAACTTGGGCACATCTTGTCTGTTCATCTTGTGATCTTTGGCTTAGGTCTTGAAACCTTCCTTCTAAGCACACAAGATCTGATACCAATTGTTAGTAATAACTGAGACGGCGGGGGGGGGGGGGGGGGGGGGGTGAATCAGTGGCCACAAAAATTAATCCTTGAATCAACCCTTCAACTCTTATAACTAGTAATTATTTATCAAGTTATCTTTTGTCCTACAAGATGAATGCCTTAAACAACTTATAACAATTTACTCCTTGTCGGATTTCTCTATTAAACCTTCTTAATGTTTACAGATAAGTAGTTATCAATTTACCAAAATATAGTAAATATGCAGGGTATACCGATATATCCAGAACGAATTATGTAAGATACAAAATAGTAAAGAAATATATCATACACACATATAACACATGGATTTTAACGTGGAAACCCTATTAAGGGAAAAAACCACTGGGACCGGTACCCCAAATTTTCACTCTTCTGAAGTGAGCCCTCTTAGGAGCCAACCCTATTAAAGGTTACAAACACATTGTTAGGTGTGACCTTGTTAGAGGATTTTACACATATAGGTTTTCACTTAGTATCGGGCATCTAATGTTGCCATCCTTGAATCAGCCTCTCTCTTAGACTGTCAATAGGCATCAGGCATATCTAATGCTACTTTCATGAATCAACCTTTTTGGCACTCCTTGGGATGTACCTCAATACAGAGAAGATTATTAATTCCTGTTCTATTAAGAGACTTGATGCTTCAATGGTTAAACTGAAACAATATGACCTATTTTTAATGAAACTTAAATTCCAAATTTTTAGATCTATTTAAGTACATTACCTCTCTGATCAATGTATCAATTCAATTCTTTTGTGCTCCATACTTTTTTCTTTGTGATGTTGTGCTCACTATTCGTTGGTGTCTGCAACATTCCTTAGCTCTCCTTCAGCTTGATTGATCAGTACTGAATGAAGTTGTTCTTCATCAGTTTCTCTTCAACATCCTCTTTTCATTCATTCCCCTTAATCCCCTTTTCATGAATGTATATCAAAAATGAATTAAACCTATCTCTTATATAGACATGATATTCATTGTTTCTTGATTCTTGATTCTTGGCATGAAAAACAATCCAACCAATTTGATTTAAAGAATAACTCTTGATTTGTCTCATAGTTATTTTGATGCCAACTGTATAAATCAGCTTTAAAACAATTACTTAACTCTAGTCGAATAAAACAAAGAAAAAAACCAGTTAACTCTATCTTTAGCTCTTGCCAGCTAGATATTTTGTCATTTTCTAAAATCTCTGTTCCGTCGGTCAACTCTTCAGTTAGTCGTCAGTGAAAACTGCCAGTTCCATCGGTGTGACTCCAGTTAGCTTCGGGATCTCCATCCGTCGGGCATCATTGGATTTTTACACTTCGGGCAACTCTATTTTCAGCTTGTCGGGCATGCTGTGATTTTGCTTTGTCAGGAAATACTATCTTCTGCTTTTTGGGTATCATTGTGACTATTCTTCTTTGCCTTTACCGATGGTTTGCACTATGTCAGTGTTATTTGTCACTTAGTGAATACTTGAATTTTATGCATTTCTGAAAGCATAACCTTTGTTCCATTGATTCTCTACAGTCTTTGGCATTATGTACATGACTGTATAGATGATATCAAGTTGACATCAATGACAATACAAACCATTAACTAATTTAATGCCTTGCATCATATTCAACTTAACATTATCAAACATTCAATTAGATACATGTCATCAACAACCCCAACAGATAGACAACCCCAATGGATAGAGAACCCCGACAGAGATGCCTGAGGAGAACTAAAGTGTTGAACAAAATAAAAAGGAGTTAAATAGTGAAAAGAACTGAAGTTCAAAAAAGACAAAAGTCTTTGCTGGCAAAAGCTAAAGATAGAGTTAGCTGGTTGTTTACATTTTTTTCATCGACAAGTTAAAAGCCAGAGATTAGCTAGAATTGTGGATCATGCCAAGAACAAGAAAGTCATGGACTGAGAAATGGTGAAATCATGTCTATAAAGAGACAAGATAATTCATTGTGAATAAGAGGGGTGAATAGAGAAGAGGATGCTGAATGTATACTAGTGAAGAACAACTTCATACATTCCTGATCAATCAAGCTAAGGAAAGAGATAAATATTTCTGTGGAAATCGAGCAACAAAGAAGCACAACATCACCAAGCATAAAGAAGTGGAGAAAAGGTATTGAAAGGATACATTGATCAGAAAGGTATTATGAGCTTACAATAGATCTAAAAATCTGCAAAGTATAGTTGTATATTTGAATAGATCATTTACTATTTCAATTTAACCATTGGATCAGAAAGTCTCTTAACTGAGCAGGACTTAACAATCCTTTATATATTGAGATACATCCTAAGGAGTGTCAAAAGGTTTGGTCATGAATATAACATAGAGATGCCAGATATCAGGTGAAAAACTACACTGGGTTTGGTCATAAAGATAGCATAGACATGCCAAATATCAAGTGACAAAATATTCTATTTAAATGCTCTAACAAGGTCACACCTTATAACAGTGTGTTTGTAACCTTTAACATGGTTGGATCTTCACCAAGCTTACTTCAGAAGAGTGAAACTTTTTGGTTACTGGTCCCAAGTGGTTTTTCCCTTAACAGGGTTTCCACATTAAAAATCTATGTGTCAATGTTTTTATGAGTCATTAAGTTAGTGCTTTGCATTACACATAACTAATCTGGATTGATCGGTATACACTAAGTAATTTACTGTATTTCGGTAAATGAAAGACTACTAATTGGTAAACAGTAAGAATAAGGTTTAACAGTGAACTCCAAGCAGTAGTTATTTGATAAGATTATTTCAACACATTCATCTTGTAGGATTGAAGATAACTAGAGGCTTATATTGTGGTAATAAGTTTCTGAGGTCACTGATTCAACCCCCCCCCCTTCTCAGTTAGTCTAACATACACTAATTAAGATATTAAAACTTTTAAACAATATACATGTTAGTAGAGAAAAATGACAATGATCTAGATTTGAATTTTAACAAAAGTGATCTTGTGTGGGATATGAAGATGGTTTTAGACTAGGGGATGTGATAGATCATGGTGATGAATGATGGAATGAACATTTGAAGCTATTTTATAGGGATGATGGTGATATTTAGTCAAGGATAATGGATGGAAATGACAAGGTGAAGGGATATTGGGTTTTTTTGGTTGAGTTGATTAAGGATGATTGGTGTTGTGATTGAAATGATGGTTTAAGATGGTTATAATAGGTCCAATGAAGGTCCATAAAATTCAAGATTAAAAATTAAGGCTCATAAGTGATTGAATGATGCCAAGATTGCATAATTACCATAGGATGAAGTAGAGGCACCACTCTCTAAGATATAGGCACCTAGGGATGGGACATAAATGCAACTACTTTGCAGAGTTACCTCAATTCAAAAAAAAAAGTATGTAGCAATTAATAAAAGGTGCCAATTTATACAAAGGTGAGATACAAACCATTCCAATATGATATAGAGGTAGCTTAGGAGAATGCATAGGTGCTAGATGATTTTTTGATTTATTTTGGAGTGGTTTTAGGAGGATATTTACAAAAAAGAAGACACAATGGACGACTTGACTATAACCTTGGTGATAAGGTTGAGTGTATTTTACTAGTTTTGCACATGTAAACATGTGAAACACAGATTTAAATTCTATAATGAGTCGAGTACGTGTTTTATTCCCCATGGACTCGCAATGGATACTATGGTCCCCTATCTAATTGGAAGGAGGAATTAATCCCATTCGTACCATATACCACATGAAATGGATAGCTAAGGAATTCAAAGTCATGTACTACCTTAGACCTCTTACCTTGGAGGACTAGAATTTCCAAAATTAGACTCTATGTCACCAAATGGAATACAATGAAACACTTTTCCATCCCAAAAATAGTGCACCACTTGGAATAATTATCTAAGGTCTTAAAGGCTTATAAAATAAGGTTTTTAGTGGATCTATGAAAAATGAGCCCATTTAACACTACCTTAGATTGGGAGGTCTCCCTATTCTTCCTCACCAAACAAGTCTTAATGAATCAAGGGTGTTGTAGCTTTGCTTGAATCACATTGGCTACACCTAGAGGTACAAATTTCAAGAGATCTCCCCTTTATATACGCTACAAGAAAATCTGTATAAAATAAAGTTGTTTTCTTTTATAAAAAGTGTGGTAAATGTGAAGTGTGGAAGCTACGAGCTTGTTTCTACGTAGTCAGCTGGATGTAGAGAAGAGGATGTGATTAAGAGACTTCATTGGAACTGATTAAGAAAATAAAGTTGCTATCAGACAATTCATTGGATTGTATATTTCATATACACTTGTATTTCAGACAGTAAGTCCTGAGGGTGGATATAACCTTCTTTAGGCAGTGTGCCTAGGCAATGAGCCTACTGTTACTCTTGAATCCTAATAGAGCATATCCTTTAACATGGACTATGTACTGTAATGCATTAATAAGATGCTAACAGAGATAAATCTTTTAGCAGGGATACTATATTCTTAGTACATTATTTATGGGTGCTAATTCCTACCGGGGTTTTACCTTTAACAGGGTTTCCTCGACAACAAAGGATTATTTTATGGTGTTTCATTTAATGTGTTATATTTTGGATTAATTTTTGGTTTATAATGTTTAATGTTTAATAATATGTCTCACAACTAATTCACCCCCCTCTTAGTTGTGTTGGTGGACTGTTATTCCTAACAATTGGTATTTGTAAGATATATATATATGTATATATATATATATGTGTATATATATATGTGTATATATATATATGTATATATATATGTGTGTGTGTGTGTGTGTGTGTGTGTGTGTGTGTGTATTTATTTATATAAGTATGGTGTATATATGTGTGCTGTAGATATGATATGTGTCACCTCCTAATCCAAAACAAGGAGATCCTAATTGATTAACTAGAAGGAGACAATCAATGCAAAGAGGAATCAACTAATTATGGATGAGGGAAAATGGGGGTCTAATTTCTTAATTATAAAGTAAAACAATAGATCTGAAAGATTAGGATGAAATGAAACACTTATATTTTAATGTAGCAAATCTAGAAATACCTATTTTCTGGTGTCTGTACTGAGTTTCTGAAAATTTTGCAACTGGATCTAGGAAAAAAATATAGAGATGGAGAAAACCCATAAATATTTTCATCTTTTGCTCCAGGTCAACCTTGACCCAAATGTAGTTCGACCTTGACCCCTTTAAGTCAACCTTGACCTGTGGTGCTTTGACTGAAATTGTGTTCGCGGATCCCGAAAGTTTTTCAAAAATGGTATCTGAATCTCCTCTGTAATTCATTGTTCCATACCTGTACCTACAATAAAATTGGTTTTGTTTGTTGCAGGAGGGTTTTTCCTTAGTCAAACCCCGATTTAGGAATTAACCTTGAAATCAAAATTGAAATGGAGAATACTAGGAAGTAGTAGAAGTAGATCTAACAATGAAGCTACGATATTCAATAGATATGCAATTGCATTTCAAATGTAAACAAGTATATTAATATGAAATCTTAGACTCAACATTAAAAACCATAAATGTAAACCAAAACCTCCATGATTGTATGCTTGGAATCCACCTTGAAGGAAGAAATAATTGAATCTTGAGGATGTACAAAGGATATTGAAGGAAGATCACACCACCTTGATGGATAGATCTAGGGTTTGAATGATGAATCTTGAATGCTTGAACCAAATCCCTTCAAAGGATTGAATTCTTGAATCCTTGATCTTCAATGGAGTACTTGAATTGTTGAGAAGAATGTAGAAAAATGGATTCTTGAAAGTAGATGATCACTTCGATAGGTTTCTTAATATCCTTGTGTCATAGTCCTTAGGTGCTTATGTTTATGATTCAAGTCTTAGAAAATAAGAGGAGAAAGGCTTCCTTATATACAAGTCTATGGCACAAAATTCTAGAGAGGCTAACATAGGAGAATTAAATTCCAATTAGGCCTA
Source organism: Thuja plicata (assembly GCA_018584345.1). Lineage (NCBI taxonomy): Eukaryota > Viridiplantae > Streptophyta > Pinopsida > Cupressales > Cupressaceae > Thuja > Thuja plicata. The sequence goes on along the minus strand of MU225712.1, from coordinate 1,402,235 downwards.
TACCCCTAGAAGTGGACCTATATTAAATATCTTTTAAGAGTCGCTACTTCGGAGCCCAAAAAAACCGACCCAGAAGCGAGAAAATGAACTTTTGAATTTCCCCTGCACTGGAAAAAATTTCCAATGGAAAAGGGGGACCTAGGTCAAGGTCAAGGTTGACCCTGAACTAGGTCAGGGTTGAGGTTGACCTTGACCCAGGGGGTCAAGACCCCTAGAAAATGTGCCAAGTGGGAAAAATAGTGCGCGGAGAGGCCCAATTAGGGTCCTAAATAGGCACAGAAGATGGAAAAGGGGAAGAAATGAGAGGAAAACATAATGATGGACTAAAATAAACCCTAAGGAGGGATAAATAGTCCTAACATGGAAGTGCTTCCATTTTAAGATGATACATTAAGTCCCCACTTTAGCGGGAGTATGGAAATCGAACATACTTGCAGTAAAGTTAGAATAAAGACTCCAGTGGATCGCAACGAGGTAGAACATCACTTAGCCAAGGACATGAGCCCCCAGGTCAAGGATTCTAACTCAACATACACACACAAGGGCACAAAAACAAAGAGAAAACAAAGATAAAGCTAAAAAGACACAAAAAGAGGAGTTAGTATAAAAATAAACCCAAATCAACTAGCAAAGGAAACCTTGCCAAGAAATGCTTCCTATGATAATATCATATTTGGAAATATATCATAAAATAATAAATGAGTATATAATAAAGACAAGAGAAACACTATAAATAACATAGCTTCGTGATCTAATCCTACTAGCCCAAAAGTGAAAGAGAGAAAAGAGAGAGTGATTACGTCGCCCAGTAAGATGCCCACCTTACCGTGAATCACCAAGGAGGGAGATCCCAATAGTTTTACCCATAAACTATGCTTTGTATTTGTAATGCATCTTCTGATGACTTTTGAAATACCCATAGATTCACATTCTTGTATTACTATGGTATTTAAAATTCATGTCTCTTCATGATTTAGCAACTTATGTGCATTACCTTCCAATGATTTAGCATATTTGAAATTGAAAATGCATATCTCTTCAGGATTTAGAAACTTATGTGCATTACCCTCCAAGGATTTAGAAAAAAAAAATGTGTGTCTCTTCAGGATTTAGCAACTTATGTGCATTACCTTCCGAGGATTTAGCATGTTCTAAAATGTAAACTATAGTATAAGGGAGACCCTATATATGCCCCCCTCCTTATCGTGGCTACCTAATAGATAGGATAAGGAACAAAAGAAGGATACCTACTTCACAAAGTAAAGAGATATCATGTTAGCAATAATGTACACTATATTCTTAGCGAAGAGTATTGACCCTTACATCTAAGAGCATAGATAATTGTGAAAATGATATGTCACTTATGGAAAAAGGATCCTCAAATAGGAAGAGATCTTATCAACAAGACCCCCACCATAGAGGAATGCTTTAGATAAAATATCATCTTTCAAAGAAAATCAAAGAGGGATCAAAGATTAAATCATTAAGCCCCCTGCAATCAAGAGGAAGAGGAATCTTGGAATGAAGGAAGCAAACTCTAAACCAAAGAAAAGGCAAGAGTTTATAAAGAACATAATTTGCAAAATAAAGAAGAGGTGATGACCTAAGAAAATCACCTCTCATATAAAAGGGTATCCATAGCCAAAACACAAGTCTTTATAAGGAAATAATGTTGCATAATAAACAAATGCCACTAAGCTAAGGAAAGTAGATCCTTAGAAAAAGAGAAAGAAGGAAAACCTTCCCCCCCAGGGATGAAAGCAAGGGATATACCAATCAGATCAAGTTATGCTATAACAAAGAGATATCTTTGTAAAACAAATGTCTTAGAAAATATATCACGAATGCTAGAAGAGTGCTATGGATGATTATGTGCAAAGGAAGGATGTACCATAATACAAAACCATAGGGATAGAATATAGAAAGAATAACCAATTAAGCTCAAAAAAAAAAATATGCTAAGAGCATAATGGATCCTAGAAAAATGGAAGAAATACCTCTTGCCCCCAATCAAGAGACAAGAGGGGGAAATATCTATATTATAGAAGAATGAGGGGTATTCCCTAGATGAAAATTATGAAGAAATTATAATACCACACATGAGTGAGATATAATTCCTAAAGCATCTCTTTCTCTAACATACACCTTGAAATGCACACAATAAGAAAGTAAATGTGTATTACTATAGTGAAAAGGACATTTGTACTTGGAGAGAGCATCTTTCGACATAGGTTTAAATATTTCTTTCTTAGAATTCATTAATTGTACATATACCTTCTTAGCCACATCTTGAGGGGTATCAGGGCAATCTAAGGAAGGTGTTGGAAGAAGAAAATGAAGAGGAGAATGACGATCAAAATAAACCATCTTAAATTGAGATAGTGGAAAGCCTAGACCATTCCTATCTTGTTTAGGGGATAAATGAACTAGATATTTAATACCATGTTCATTAACACCAAGCCCTAAACCCTTATAACCTTGTTTACCCACCATTTGGTATCCTATAGCGTACATATCTTGTAAAGCTTCTATAAGAGGTGATTTTTTATGGTGATCATGAGAAAATGTTGTGTAAGGAAGAATGATAGGTTTAGAAGAAGTTTCTTTTCTCTTCCCTTTAATATCATCATCGATCTGATGAGAAGGGGAAGGTAAATCAAAGAATTATTGCACATCTGCATCATGAACCATAGTTTGAGCCCCATCATAAGTGCGGGAAGAACTAGGGATAGAAGATGGAGAAATAGGAGTGGGAATATTAGGAATTGGATTAGGAAGGATATGATTAGGATTAGGAAGATTAGGAACTAGATTAGGAAAGATAGGATTAGGATTAGGAAGATTAGGAAATGGGGTATCATCTACCAAATTCTTCACATAATCCAAAAGAACAATAAGTATGCTACACAAATTCTTAATGAAAGTTTTGAAAGTAGGAAGGCTAGTATTAGTCAATCTCATAATAGTATAAGCAAGTGAAACATGAAGAGTGAAAAACATAATGAAATGTATAATACTCTCATAAACATCATAAGTACTATAAAGAGATGCTCAGAGAAGAATAATGAGCAAAATAACCATACACCAAAATATGTATGCAAAAGCTAGTCTCTAAGGAAAAGAGGCAAAGCATCTAACACTAAAAAGAAAGAGTTTTATATCACAGGTTCACCAAAATGTAAGATATATATATATATATATATATATATATATATATCTGTGTGTGTGTGTTTTTATATAAGTATGGTGTATATATGTGTGATGTAGATATGATATGTGTTGCCTCCTAATCCAAAACAAGGAGATCCCAATTGACTAACCAAAAGGAGATGATCAATGCAAAGAGGAATCAACTAATTATAGATAAGGAGGGAAAAGGGTGGTCTAATTTCTTAATTATAAAGTAAAACAATAGATCTGAAAGATTAGGATGAAATGAAACACTTAACTTGAAATGTAGCAGATCTGGGAATACCTTTTTTCTAGTGTCTATACCGAGTTTCTAGAAATTCTGCAACTAGATCTGGAACAAAAACACAAATATGGAGAAAACCCAAAGATATTTTCCTCTTCTTCTCTAGGTCGACCTTGACCCAAATGTAGCTCAACCTTGAGCCCTTTATGTTAACCTTGACCTATAGTGCTCCAATAGAAATTATGTTCATGAATCCTGAAAGTTTTCTGAAAAGGGTATCTGAATCTGCTTTGTAATTTATTGTTTTGTACCTGTACTTGCAAGAAAAATGGTTTTGTTTGTTGGGGGATGGGTTTTCCTTAGTCAAACCCCGATTTAGGAATTAATCATGAAATCAAAAATGAAATGGACAATGCTAGCAAGTAGTATAAGTAGATCTAACAATGAAGCTACAATATTCAATATATATGCAATTGCATTTCAAATGTAAACAAGTATTTTAACATGAAAGCTTAGACTCAACATTAAAAACCATAAAGTTAAACCAAAACCTCCATGATTGTATGCTTGGAATCCACCTTGAAGGAAGAAATGAATGAATCTTGATGATGTACAAAGGATTTTGAAGGAAGATCACACCACCATGATGGATAGATCTAGGGTTTGAATGATGAATCTTGAATGCTTAAACCAAATCCCTTTAAAGGCTTGAATGCTTGAATCCTTGATCTTCAATGGATTACTTGAATTCTTGAGAAAAATATAGAAAAATGGATACTTGAAAGTAGATGATCGCTTCAATAGGTTTCTTGATATCCTTGTGTCATAGTCCTTAGGTGCCTATGTTTATGCTTCAAGTCTTAGAAAATGAGAGGAGAAAGGCTTCCTAATATACAATTTTGGAGCACAAACTTCTAGAGAGGCTGAACTAGGAGAATTAAATTAAAATTAGGACTATACCCCTATAAGTGGACCTATATTAAATATATTTTAAGATTCTCTACTTTGGAGCCCAAAATAACCGACCCAAAATCGCAAAAATGAACTTTTGAGTTTCCTCCCACAGCCGATAAAATTTCCAATGAAAAAGGGGGACCTGGGTCAAGGTTGAGGTTGACCTTTACCCAGGGGGTCAGGACCCCTGGAAAATGTGTCAGGTGGGAAAAATAGTACTTGGAGAGGCCCAATCAGGGTTCTAAACAGACACAAAAGATGAAAAAGGGGCAGAAATGAGAGGACAGAAATGAGAGGACAACATGATGATGGTCCAAAACACCCCCTAAGGAGGGCATGGAAGTGCTTCCATTTTAAGATGATACAATATTAGAGCTTCTGGTCCCTAGAGAGAAAGCTTAACAACTTGAGGTGATCCTTAAAAATGGCATACTACAGGAAGGATAGTCCAAAGTTTGATCCTGAAAACTTTGACAATTGGAGGAACAAAATGAGAACTCATTTGATATGTTTGGGAATTTTTTATTTGATGATTACAAAGAAGGATGAGTCTGTCAAGACTGAAGATGAATTGGACAAAGCTACTGATGATGAAAAGTTGTTTTCTTGTAACATAGTTGCAAGAGAAGCACTAATTAGTGCGCTCTATGAAGGTGAGTTCACAGAGGTTAAAGACTTGGATTATTCACATAAAATTTGATCAAGATTGGAAGCACTATATGAAAGAGATAAGTTTACTAAGAAGAAAAAATTGCATAAGCTAAAGACAAGGATGAAAAATATAAAAATGAAAGATGATGAGAACATTAGAGCATATGTACAGAGAGTTACAGAAGTTTTTATTGGCATTACAAACTCTGGAGGCACATATAATGAATATTAAGTGATTGCAAAGATTCTTAGATCTTTGACACCTGTTTACAAAACTAAAGTAAAAGCTAAAGAGGAGATCATAGCTTTAATGACGAACTTTAATACAAATATGTTAATTGAAAATTTAACTACCTTTGAGGTCATAGAGCTGGGAGATTCAATACCTAAAGTTGAGACAACATTTAAGGCAACTATATATAAAAATAAAATGACTTTACTAGGAAAGTTGCAAGCACTACCAAAAGTGACCTCAAAGAAGAGCTTGGTGAATATGTTGATGTCTGGGAATAGATACAGGAAGAAGAAAGAAAGTTACATGAAATTGTGGCCCTGATTGCCAGAAGAGAAAAGTGAGGTAAGGGTAATTTTTAAGGAAAGTTACCTCTGAAATGTTTTTCATGCAATAAGATAGGCCATTTTTCATCCAGATGTCCTACAAGGGTTCCCAAGCATAAATCTAAGTTTTATAAACCTAAGTATTCCAAGGATAAGGAATGTTACTATGCTAGTGAAGGTGTTTCTAATGATGATGTTATTGATTATGATGAGATTGGATTTATGTCTATCAAGGATGATGAACCTATTCAAGGATGATGAACCAAGTATGATGGTGTTGTTGTGAGATTTGGTGACAACAATCCTAAGCTTATTATTGGAGTTGGATCTATTTCTTTGGATGGGAAATGTAACACTAAACACGAGTTACTCGTTGATAGACTTAAGTATAATTTGTTGAGTGTTGGAGAACTAGTGTAAAAAGGTGATGAATTGAAATTCATTTCAATAGAAAATTCTCTATCAGAAGTAAGCTAGGAGAATTGATCGCATCTGGTACTAATTCAAGAGGTAATGTATTTGAATTGAATACATCTGAGGTTTCTTGTTTTGTTGCTAAGGTTGATGACAGTTGGTTATGGCATAGAAGATTTTTTCACATGAATTTTTATAATAATTAGAAGGCAAGTATGAATAATGTTGTTAGATATCTACTGAAGATTGTGAAACCATCTAACACCATCTGTAGAGAATGTGTAATAGGGAAACATACTAGAAGCAGTTTTAAAAGAAAATCTTACTCAGAAAAAGGGAAGTTGGATCTGGTGCATACAAATCTTTATGGTCCTACAAGAATGAGATCTTACTATGGTGAAAGGTATTTTTTACATTTTGTTGATGATTTTTCTAGGATGATGTGGGTTACATATCTGAGAGAGAAATCTAAGGCTTTTGAAAAATTCAAGATATTCAAAGAAAAAGTTGAGAATAAATCAGATTTAAAGATAAAATGTTTGAGATCAGATAGAGGTGGATAGTTTACTTTAGACTTGTTCAATACCTACTGCAAAGAGCATGGAATATACAGATAGACATATGGTCCTAGGACACCACAACATAATGGGATACTAGAGAAAAGAAAAAAAACAATATTAGATACTAGAAGAACCATGTTGCTAGAAGGAAATATATCACATGTTCATTGGAGAAAAGGTGTTGTTACTGATGTTTATATTTCAATCTAAGATTGAGGAAGATGATTGAAAGTACTAATGTCAGGATTGATGAAAATTTCTAGATTCAGGAAAGAATATATGACTGTAGCCAAATTATAGAGATCAAGGAGGCTACTGCAGATTAAGAAGAACCTTTTGATATTGACCATGAGATCAAGGTATGTCAAGATGACTCAAATAATCATATTCAAATTCCTAAGAATCTGAGGTATGTTAAGAAAAACCATCTTGAAGATAAAATTATTGGCAATCCAAATAAAGGCATGATGACAAGATCGAGACTTGGAGATGAAATTTTTTGATTTCTCAAGTTGAACCAAAATCTACTAATGAGGCATGTAAAGATGAATCTTGGAGTAAGGCTATGTAGGAAGAATTGGAACATATAAAGAAAAAAACACTTGGGAACTAGTTCCTAGACCTCAAGATAAGAATTTTATAGGAACTAAGTGGATTTTCATAAACAAGATGAATGAAGAAGGAATGGTTGTAGGAAATAAGGCAAGACTAGTTTGTAAAGGCTACTCGCAATAAGAAGGTATAGACTTTGAAGAAACATTTTCTCATGTTGCTAGGCTTGAAGGTGTAAGATTATTTATTTCTTATGCTACACACAAAGACTTCAAATTATATCAAATGGATTTGAATCTACATTTCTAAATGGAGATCTTGAAGAGGAAGTATATATTGAACAACCTGATGGATTTCCTATAACAGAAGATGAGGATATGGTTTGCAAGTTGAAGAAGGATTCGTATGGACAAAAAAAAGCACCTAGAGCATGGTATGCAATATTGGATAGGTATCTACTTCATCTTGGATTTAGAAAAGGCAATGCAGAAAACAATTTGTACTTACGAACTAGTGAAGATGGAATTCTAAAAGTTGAATTTTTTGTTGATGATATCATTTTTGGAGGAAACGATGTAATGAGTAAAAATTTCTCTAAGGAAATGGAAAGTGAATTTGAGATGTCAATGATTGGTGAGATGAAATTTTTCCTTGGACTGCAAATTAATCAGAAAAAGAATGGTATTTTTATTTCTTAGACAAAGTATCTTAAATAAATATTGAAAAAGTTTGGAATAGAAGATTGTAAACCTGTTGGAACACCTATGGTTACTGGTCACAATCTTATTACTATTGATGAATCTCAGAGTGTTTTTCAAAAAATGTATAGATCTATGATTGGAGGCTTACAATATCTTACTCAAACAAGACCAGATATTGCTAATGTAGTTGGAATGGTGGCACAATATCAAGTAGATCCTAAAGTGACACACCTTGCTACTATAAAAATAATATTTAGATATCTAAAAGGAACACTGGATTATGTCTTATGGTATAATAATTCTGATGGTTTTGATTTGTATGCTTATATTAATGTTGATTAGGTAGGAAATGTTGATGACAGAAAGAGTACAGATGGTGGTGCATTCTTTCTTGGAAAAAGATTGGTTTCTTGGTTAAGTAAAAAGTAGGATTGTATAGCTAAGTCTACTACTGAATCAGAGTATTTTTCTGCTGCTATAAATTGTACATAGATTGTTTGGATGAAGAAAATGTTGAAGGACATTGGGATAACTTTTATTGGGTCAATAGCTATCCATTGTGATAACACTATCACAATGAATATGTCAAAGAATCAAGTTATGTATTCAAAGACTAAACATATTTCCATTAAGTATCATTTCTTGAGAGACAAGGTTGCAGAGAAGGAGATTAGATTGGATTATATCAGCACAAGGGAACAAATAGAAGACATATTTATAAAATCTTTGCCAAAGGATTCCTTTAAGTATCTCAGAGGTATATATGTTTTGGGTGAGATCCCCTACTTGTGAGAACTAATTTGATGCAGGAATGCATCAATCTAGTGGCTTTCAAAGCTATATCATTTTATGGACTTGATATATGGATCTAGTCCTTAGGGGGAGTGATCACATGAATAATAAATAATATATTTGGATTATTTTGCACCTAGTTGTTGTAGGCATGAATATTTTAAAAAGTACACCTTGCTAAGGAAAGATGGTCAGAAGCATATTTATGGCACCCTTTTCCATTGTTGTCAAAGGGGGAGAGATTCTATGTAAAAATCTCTACTGTTTTAGGGAGAGATATGTTGAGGATATTCAGAAGATTGTATTGAGAGTGAGTACTTTTGGGTTGATGGATTTTACCATATGTTTCCATGAATGCCAAAGGGGGAGATTGTTGGAATTGGTCTCTTATGTTGTTGTTAGCATTCATATTTTGTTACTGATGTCAACATATGTTTCTATGGAGAGCGTGAGAGTGAGGGCAAGAGTTAGGGTTTCCTCTAGAGGATGGAGAGCGCCAGAGTGAGGGTGAGTGTTAGGGTTTCCTCTAGAGGAGACACTACAGAGGATAGGGAGGTGGATGGAGAGGGAAACATAGATGATGCAGATGGTTTCTCTGATTTCTTCAGGGAAGGAGCCCTTGGTGGATTTGCTGGTGTTGGGAGGAAGCAGAACTAGCCTCTCTATTTTTGGGTGGGTTGCATCCCTTCTCTCCATGTGGGGGCCACTTGGCACTCTCTATCTCTTCCCTCTACTCTTTTTTCTGGGGTCCAAGTCTTAGGGAGCAACTACTTTCCCTTATTCTTTTTTGGGAAGCGGCGTGCCTGGTCTCTGTTACCTCTGACTATCCGAGCTGGGCACAGTGGGGTTTGGGGGTTTCAGGGGTTGTCGGTGTTGGGCATCTTGATTTTATTAGAGTAGTCTATGGGAGGTGGTGGCCCCTATTTATTCATGAGATGGGTGTTAGTTTCCCTTGTTTTATGGAGCCTCGTATGGGGAGTCTCTTCGGGGGTTCTTGGAAGTGGGAAATATAGACTGTGTTTGGTCTCCCCTTGGTCAAGAGCCTTTTTTTGTCTATTTTTGTAGCCCTCTTTGTTGTAGAGGTTGTATTTTTGGTATGCAAGAGAAGATCTATGGAATAAATATTGTTATGATCAGATTTTGGTCTGTTCCTTTTGGATTTTCTGTTGGCTGGCAGGATTGCTCTTGGTTTGGCTCTTTCTCTTCCTATTTCGTTGAGATGATTTTGAAGTTTCTTGTTCATCCCCTGCTCTTAAAAGATTTTTCTTGCTGGGATGGCCCCTTATTTGTCTCTTTCTCTCTGTGTTATAATCCTATGGAGATGGAGCATACCCCTTTAGAGGTGGGGTTCTTTACTATGGCTTCTTGGTGGTGGAGTCTCTCTCAGCTTCAACTTTCTTCCCCCCTGCTTCCTGTTGAGGTGGAAGATCCTATTGAGGTGGAGCCTCATCCTATTGAGGAGGATTGGGACTATTGGATGGAGGTTTCTTGAGGCTGCATGTGGTCTCCTTCTTCTTTTAGTCACAAGAAGGTTAGAGGGAAATGGATGGGGGTCAACCCTATTGATTCTTTGGTGGTTTGGATTGTGTTGTGGTCCCTCTCTTGGGTTGGTGGTTTTTTGTTGGTGCTGGTGAATACCAATTGCTTTGGGTATCAGTCCTATCAAAAAAATTGTAGTTCAGGGAATCTGAGGTTCTTCCATTTTCTTGCTTTTCTAGATTCTCCTGTGTTGGTGGTTGGCAGGTGCTGGCAGATCGATGCTAAAAGATTTCAAGGGTCTAGTCTTATTGCTGGGTTTTTTAGTTCTGGGATCCATGTTAAAACCCTGGTCTTCTATTTGAGGAGTTTAAATACTCTTGATCATTCAATAATGTAAGTATTTGTCCTTTTTTCTGGGCTTCTAGGGTAGTTAGAGCCTCATCTTTTCTAGTTGCTGGAAGTATGTTGTCTGTGGGCTTCTGGTTCTTCTTATCAGCTTTTCTTCTTGGGTTTAGAAGGTTGCTTTCTAGTCCTATTTCATTCTGGAGGGCTTAATGTTAAATCTTTTGATTTTATTGTTTTAAGGGGTTTCAAGTCCCTCTAAAACCTTTTTTTACCTACAATCAAAAACATATGTTTCTATGGAAGGAGAACAAACTGGTTATTATTGTTGCTTGATTACTAATAGAAGTGTATGGATACTGTACAGTTGATTCATAATGATCGAAGATGGTGATGTGTATAGGGGTGTGTTGTGATATTATTTCTAAGGTTCCATGGCTTAATATTTTAGATTAAGTAGTGAAGACTGGGTACTAGACACAGTGATCTATGACAAAGTTAGTTAATGTGTTTTGAGGATAACTTGGGTGCAATAAGGATTCATGTTATGCGAGCTTGGGGAATTTCAATAAATATGTTAAGGAATTTTTTTTATGATTCTTGGTTCTTAGGACTCTTGGTGATTCCATTTGTGGCGTGTATTCTGGAGGAGACCTATTTGGGGCTGACTTCAGAGATGGAGCATGTATTGTGGAGTGTGAGCATGGATTACAGATCTTGGATTATATTTTATGAATTGTAATTAATGTTTACTTTTTATAGGTACTATGTGTATCTTAGAAAGGGGTTAAGTAATTATTTATGCATTGGGGAAGTCTTAATTGGCTGACCTAATTGATTGTTGTGAATCTGTATAAAAGAATGCTGTTTTCTTTTATGAAAAGTGTGGTAACTATGAAGTGTGGAAGCTCTAAGGTTTTTTGTGCAAATTTTGTTGGATGTAGAGTAGAGGATGTGATTAAGAGACTTCATTGGAATTGATCAAGCAAAGATAGTTGTTAAAAGATAGTTCATTGGATTGTATATTTCATATACACTTGTATTTTAGATAGTAAGTCCTGATGGTAGATATAGCTTTCTTTAGGAAGTGTGCCTGGGAAGTGAGCCTACTACTACTCTTGACTCCTAATAGAGTCTATCCTTTAACAGGGACTACATACTATAATGCATTAATAAGCTCTTAAGATGGCTAAATATTTCTTTCAAAAAATGTATAAGCATCAATGCTTGACTCTATGACTCCCAACTCACAATTCTTACAAGTAAAAATACTAATTAATGAGGATTTGATCCTCCTTCTAATTCGCACTCCACTAACTTAGGTGGGTGTACCTCTTGACTTATTACTTTCCACCAAATCAAATAGTAGATTCAAGATTCTCACAATGATTTAGTAATGTCTTTTACTACAATTGATGCAGAGCTTCAAAAGCTAAATCATGATTTTGACAAGAGTAAACAACATTGCATAAAAATGGTTAATGTGACCAGTATATTCATCCTTCTTCTCTTCAATTTTAAAACTCAGGTAGGCTAACCTAAAGGATTCAGTTCTTTAATGAATCACCAACAATGTCTATACTATTCAACACAACTCCTAAACATCCATGCTCTTAAATAGGAAATGAAAAGATATTCAAATTTTAAATGATTGATGATTGGGATTGCATAACCAAAAAATACCACTACCTTGTCTATTGGGCATTAGAGTCAAATAAACACACATCCACAAAAAACCCTCTAACTCCAAATAGACAGAAACCAAGTGAAGTGCCTTAAAAATCACTCTTTCCAATCCAACACGTGGACATCAAATTCATGTACAAACCTTGAACCCTCTAAATTTGTCTCTAATATTTACTCCATCCTTGAAAAAAACTCAAAGACACAATTCACAACTACCTTATAACCAGTGCATTAAAATGCCTTATAGATTAGCACACAAGATTTCAAGACAAGACACAAACAAATCAACAAGTAATGAACAAGGATTCCATTGTTTTTCATTAAATTGCTATCTGATTCTACATATTTACAAGACAAAGAACTCATAAAAAACAAGACTCAAGAATCATAATACTACCTAGCAGTGTTAATTTCACCATCCTTGTAACAATAGAGAAGAATAAATATATAGGAGAAAAGGAAAGCCAAATTCAGCCATCGACACCTGTCTATTTCCAAGAAAATATCTTCTCCTCCAATAAAATGACCCGATCTTTTCCTGTAACTGCCTCTTGCTTGCAATCATTCTTTTCAACAAATTTGATTCCAAGCCATGCTCTCTAAAATCTGATTTCATTCTCTGAGAAAAATCCTTCCATGAAAACATATTCCCAGCTTTGAAATATTAAATATTTCACAAGACTATATAAAGACTATGAAGTTTCAATGCTTTAATCTTGCACATTATTTTAATCTTTGCATTTAATATACTTTTCTATGCAAATTTGATCTTATTTTGCCTTTAATATTTATGCACAGACAATTATTTTTTAAATGATTTTACCTTTAAATTCTGTGCATTCCTTTGTTTTATAATTTCTCTCTTTTATGCATTTTTACTCCTAGAATTCACCAGATTTCGCCACTTCTCAAGTGCTGGTTCACTACCTTTTAACTAGCCTGAGAACTCTGCTCTAACCATTTTCTATCTGGAGATTGAGAGATACACTAGGTCTCTAGGTCTCTGAATGATGGCGCTAACCCTGGTTAGATCTGGAGATTGGGAGATAAGACTTAGTCTCCTAATCTTTGAATAGACTCAAGCTTAACCTTGCTTTAACCTTGGGCTCATCTGGGCTAGTGTATCCCTGAATCTTAGAATCAATTTTCTAACCCTGGGTTTGTTAGGAGCTTACGCGCTATCCCTTGATCTTGAGTTCAATCTGACAGTTCACCCGCAATCGCTAGATGTTTGGCCACTAACTGCCCACATTTGGAGATCACGCGTGATGGTTAACTGAGTGCTGGAGATCACGCGTGGTGGTTAACTAATTGCTGAGGTGTAATCTCACAATTTTTTTCCTAACCACGATTTCATCACGCAACTTCATGCCCTGCTGCCACGTGTTTTGTCTTCCTTTGTGTGTGGGTCTAGCCAAAAACACATTTTCTATTAAGTCGCCTTTCTGGCATGCAAACTGAGTCACCTCCTATGCACGCGCCCAGAGCCTCTGGGATCTTTCTTCACATTACTATCTAAGTGTTTTACCTTTTATACACTGTCAAGTTACATTTTGGGATCAATGTGGGATTAAACCTTTTAACATTTTAAAGCCTTACCTGCATTTCACACCCAAAATTTGGGGCCCACCACTCCAACATTCTGTTTGACAAGGGGCATGCCAATGGGACTCTTTGGTCTTATTCATTTTACATTGCGACCATTACATTATAAAAATACTTTAAAAATCCCATCCACAGGCAAAGTGGGATAATGCATTTTACCTTTTACAGAAACAAAACACATGCGCAGACAATGCATTTTATATGCATCTCCTTGGTTTATGGTGTGGCACCTCCTTCTAATACCTATGTAGTCCACTGTGTTTGGCTTTTAACACCATGCACTGGTCTTTTCTCTTTCAATACAGATTGTGCAACCTTTCAAACATGATTGCGCAGACATTCCTCTATCACTAGCGTAGACCCTTCCGGTTTCTTTCCCATTGGAGAAGCTTTGTATTTATCTTACCTTCCATTTACTTGCACAAGCCTCCATGTAGAATTTACAACTGCTATTGCATTGGTAGAAAGTTTGAACATGTTTTTTTGTTTGTTTCCTATGCAAACTGTGAATGGTTTTAAGAAAAATGCACTGGCTTCCTTGGCTTACACCTACAAATGGAATTGCAATGTTTTATTTTAAAATACCCCTTCCTTCATGCTCTGTGCAACTCCTATTCAATCTCCATGCAAACCTCCAATAGTGCATATTGCGTAGGCTTCTGCTTTGTATGGAATCTACCATTTGCAATTGTTTTGTTTTTCTATTTCCCATTCACGCAACAATCCACCCTTTCACCTTGTTGGCTTCCTCATTCCATAGCATTTTCTTGAAATTTTTTAAAAGACTCCATTTCATATTTATATCATGTGCCTTCTCTCATTTCTAGCGCAGACATTTGGCAATTCATCCAATGACATTTTTCATTGAGATTTGCTTTTAAGTTTACAATTCCCTCCTCATGATTTGACGTAGACCTCTATTCTCAGAATTGCACTTTCAAGGAACTGGTTGTTTTTCATTTGTCCAATGCCATAAAATAAAACAATGATATCCATAATAATATTATTTAAACCATGAATGATTTAAAATAATAATATATTATAACACCCATATCACAAGAACAATGAATCTTAACAATAAAATCTGGGTCCTTGGAAGTTTGATTTGAGGATCATCATTTTGAAATCCACTTTCACCCTCAGTTTAAAAAAATGTAGTCTATAGGGAATTTAGATCATAATATATTGAATTGGTGGACAATTCAAAACACTCTTAACAATCCTGCAAATTGATCTCATGAATGACATCTGGCCTCTAGGACCGACTTTAAAAAATTGACTAAAAGACCTCCCAAGGCTCTCAAATCTAGAAGACATGGAGTCTTTCATGTTTACTAACAGTCTGCAAAAATGTATTTCCATGACGCTTCGTGATGTGAGATATTTTATTCTCCCAAGTTGACCACTTTCACAAACTGCAAATGCACTTGTCAAAACACATGCAGAGCAACCTCGGAATCACTTCTGCAAAATTATCAAACCATGCCTTGAGACTCAACCACTGATCCAGGTAGTACAATTACATGAAAAGAGTATAAATCCATAACTAAAATACTAAGAAAACCATCTATATGAAACTACAATCCTTTGAAAACAACAACTCTGCAAAATTAATTTTGTCTAGCACTCAGGATCTATAGAAATTGCTTTTGGATTTGATCCCACAAACCTATCAAAAGAGACCCTTACATTCTGAAGCTTTGAGCATGGATTCACTTTCACACAAGGAATTCATAACCTTCAAGTAGCTTTCTCTACTAGCCAACTGGTTATTTATTACTGCTTCTCAGAATCATCCACTTAACAATTTTCTTAACTAAAATTCAGTTAAATTGCAGAACTTGAACTTGGAAAGGGTTGGGCAAAGTGGTCAAATGGATTGACCATAGTCTAGAAATCTCCAGGGAGGTACACTTCTAGGTTTTCAATGCAAGGGAATAATCAAATTTTCATTTCCTTGAATGGATTACAACTTGTAAGGCCTCAAAGTAGGGCAATTAGAATTCTGGGCAAAACAGAGAAACAAGACAATTTCAGACGACCAACTTTGGGGGATCTGAAAACCTATCAAGCGGACTCGAAATGGATTGATTTTTGAAACATAAGCTCTATGATATACATATTAAACACTCCCATAGTGGTGGTCCATGAAACTGAAAAATACACAAGTTATTCAAATGAAAATTGTGCCTGTTACAACAAAATGACACTTAGGTGGCAAATGCAGAATTAGACAAGTGCTCAAAACAAGATATCACGAAATAACTCGAAACTTGAGTCTGACAACCTGGGATGTCTTCATATGTGAAAAAAATGGTAATGAAAACCTGACATGCATGGTAGACCTCAAAAATTAAACCTAGAAAATAGGCACAAAAAACAATTATAGGGGGTCAAAATGCAAAAGATTAACAAGGTAGTAAAAAAGCCTTGTTGCATTTTTTAGTCACAACACTGGCTCTAATTGGGACGTGTGCCCTATGTGGGCATGTAGAGAATTTAGAATAATTGGTAGAAGCATACCACACCAAAAACCAAATATTATCTTTCTCTTCTCTCGTCTCTCTTCTCTCTTCTCTTTTCTCTTTTCAAAAATTGGGAACCGTAATTGAAAGAAAACACACCATAGGACTGAAAGGAAAGTGACTGCACATACAGGGAAATTATTTACAAAAATCCCAAAGCCCCAAAAATAGAATCAACTCTTACCTCTGTCATACATTTTATTCTCATCTCCATAGATCAAAGGTAAATTGAAATTATTACTTGCATCCGCCTGAACAAAAACACTTCCATGAATCTTCAACATATCAAACAAAAAGAAATCAGCAAACTCACCATCAATTATAAAAACCAAGTCATCTAACCTCTATGAATGTTGATCATTGTGTGACACAAAAATATCACATCCTTTACTATCACTGACTTTCTAAAATAAAAAACATTCTAGCTCACTGTCATGGCTGGAAACATCCATATACTGAACA
Organism: Thuja plicata; assembly: GCA_018584345.1. Taxonomy (NCBI): domain Eukaryota; kingdom Viridiplantae; phylum Streptophyta; class Pinopsida; order Cupressales; family Cupressaceae; genus Thuja; species Thuja plicata. Next base: position 1,385,539 of record MU225712.1, on the reverse strand, counting down.
TTAGTTTGCACCAAAGAATAAGCTTCTTTTGTAACAACACTTTGCAAACTAAAATAGAACATCTCAAAACAAAACTTTGACTGCATAACATTAGAGATAGCTTGCTGATCAATAGTTCTATCAGCATCTTCTAAAAAAGTATTGTCAATCAATGGCTCACCTTTTATTTGAAAATCTGAGAAAACACTTTCAGATTTATCACTCTCTTCAGTACCATAGCCTATACAAGAATCCATGACACTAAACTTGTCAAAATATGAATGTAGACCAGTAAATGAATCTTCATATTCATCATACTTGACATTATCAAATTTCTCATATCCATATGCATTATCATCTTGCAAAGTATCCAACTCAAATATAGGAAAATAATCAACACCATATGTATCATATCTCACACCCTCATCAATGTCATCATTATCAAAACTTATATCTATAGGGCATGAAATTCTAGAGTCACATTCAGAGACATACCTCTGAAAATCAGTAGCTAGGAGTTCTGAGATTTTATCACTGCTTAGTGGGCATTAGACTTCATGTTCACCTTCTTTGGTCTCTTGCTCAATGCTGCAAATATCTACCCCATTGGAAACTAGGAGTGATACCTCTTGGATCGTATCATCTTGTGTAAAGAAATCACTACAACAACTTACATCTGCATTGTAATAATCATCTTGCTATTCACACAAAATTTCTTTAAACTAAAACAAGACATCTGCATCATTATGCTGAGAAAAAGAGAAATCTATAGACTCAAGGGAAACATTTCCAGCTACAGATTCATCTTCATCATCTTTTTGTTCATAGAATTCATTGTCAGCATTATAATCAACATCACTAGCACAAGTAGACTCATCATCATCTACATAACTAGATTGATATTCAACATCCTCAGCATTTTCAGATTCTGATTTCTCAATCAAATATATTCATTCTATGGTATGTTTAATTTCTTCCTCTCTAAGGGATGCAGACCAACTGACTAATTTAGGCACACAAATCTCTAGAAACAAATCAATCCATGCTAATTCCAGAAACTCAATGTCCGTTGTAAGCTTATCAACTGCATTACAAAATCTTTGATAAAATAAATATGCTGACTCTTTTTTAGTTTCTCCTACCCTTACTCTCAACATCAATAGGGATTTCTCTTGGATGCTTTTCTCTCTCAATGCAATATCTCTATTAAATTTATAAAGCTCTGACTGGTAAACCTCATATATATAAAAATTATATTGATCCATTGAAACTAGACCTTCCATTGGACCATTTATTTAGCAACAACTTATTCTGTCATGAAAATTTTATCTGACTTGATGCAATCATTTTCCTTACATAACCACAACATACTTCTGATTTGGTAAATGAACTCTTAAAAACAAGAAGTATGGAAACCTTCAGATCAATTTTTCCTTTTTCTTAATGACTTCTTCACTTTATATGTGGCTTTTCTTTCTCATACAAACAGAGGATTACCTGTACAAGAACTACAACTTCTACTCTTTCTTCTTCTTTATTGGATACAGGGAAGATCTAGAGCCTTTTTTGTAGCTCCATCAAATTCTTTTCTTACAGAGTCGCCACCTCCTTGCAGAGGAAAAATTTTAAACAACAAGAGCCATTTACCAAATCCTTTTAATTATGGGTTTATTCCAACCAGCAAAGTCTCATAATCCTTTTTCAATTTGCTACAAATATAAACACTTTCTAGGTTGTTCTCTCTCAAATATCTGAAACAAATTTCATATTCTTCTTCTTGACTCTCTTTCTTACAATCAAATTCTGATATTGATTCAGCCAAGAAAGCAAACAAACATATTAAACTTTTTGATCTTAAACTTCAAATAACAACTGATAATTACAATTTTACACTCACATAAAACAACTAGGATTCTCCAAGTTTAACAGAGTCGCCACCCACAACAAGTATGGGATTAAAATAAAACAATGATTTTTGGGATTTGATATGAACTCTAGAACAACAGAGGTTCTTTGACAAGTTCAGCAATATTTTCTACATCTTTCCCCAGCATGGTTGCCATTTTGTTAGTACTTTTTCTTGTAGAATATGTATAAGCATCAATGCATGAATCTTTGAATCCCAACTCATGATTCTTGAAAGTAAAAATACTAATTAATGAGGATTTGATCCTCCTTCTACTTCAAGCTCCACAGACTCAGGTGGGTGCACCTCTTGACTTGTTACTTTCCAACAAATAAAACAGTGGATTCAAGATTCTTGCAGTGATTTACTAATGTCTTTTATTGCAACTGATATAGAGCTTCAAAAGACAATCCATGATTTTGACAAGAGTAAACAACATTGCATAAAAATGGCCAATGTGAGAAGAAAATTCATCCTTCTTCTCTTTCAGTTTAAAACTCAGGCAGGTTAACCTAAAGGATTCAGTTCTTTAATGAATCACCAACAATGTATGTACTATTCAATACAACTCCTAAACATCCATGCTCTTAAACAGGAAATGAAAATATATTCAAATTTTAAATGATTGATGATGAGGACTGCATAACCAAAAAAGACCATTGCCTTGTCTATTGGGAAACAGAGTCAAATAAACATACATCCACAGAAAACCCTCTAACTCAAAACAGACAGAAGCCAAGTGAAGTGCCTTACAAATCACTCTTTCACTCTAACAAATGGACATCAAATTCATTTACAAACCTTGAACCCTCAAAATTTGTCTCTAAGATTTACTCCCTCCTTCAAAGAAACTCAAAAACACAATTCATAGCTACCTTATAACCAAAGCATTAAAATTACCTACAGATTAACACACAAGATTTTGAGACAAGACACAAAGACATCGACAAGTAGTGAACAAGGATTCCATTGTTTTTCATTAAATTGCTATATGATTTTGCATATTTACAGGACAAAGAAATCAGAAAAAATAAGACTCAAGAATCAAAATATTGCCCAACAGTGTTAATTTCACCATCATTGTAAAAATAGCGAAGAAGAAAGATATAGGAGAAAAAGAAAGCCAAATTCAGCCACTGACACCTATCTTTTTCCAAGAAAATATCTTCTCCTCCAAGAAAATGATTTGATCTTCTCCTGTAATTGCCTCTTTCTTGCAATCATTCTTTTCAACAAATTTGATTCCAAGCCCTGCTCTCTAAAATATGATTTTGTTCTTTGACAAAAATCCTTCCGCAAAAGCACATTTCTAGCTTTGAAATATTAAATATTTCACAAGACTATATAAAGACTATGAAGTTTCAATGCTTTAATCTTGCACATTATTTTAATCTTTGCATTTAATATACTTTTCTATTCAAATTTGATCTTATTTTCCCTTTAATATTTATGCAAAGACTATGATTTTTTAAATAATTTTACCTTTAAAAATGTGCACATTCCTTTGTCTTATAATTTCTCTCTTTTATGCATTTTTACTCCCAGAATTCACTAGCGCTAACCCTGGTTAGATCTGGAGATTGGGAGATAAGCCTTAGTCTCCTAATATCTAAATAGGCTCAAGCTTACCCTTTCTTTAACCTTGGGTTCATCTGGGCTAGATTATCTTTGAATCTCAGAATCAATTTGCTAACCCTGGGTTTGTTTTGAGATTATGCGCTAGCCCTTGATCTTGATTTCAATTTGATTGTTCGCGAGCAGTTGCTAGATGTTTGGCCACTAACCGCCCACATCTGGAGATCATGTGTGGAAATTAACTCACCACCAGAGATCACGTGCATCGGTTAATTGACTGTTGGGGGATATTCTCATAATGTTTTTCTTAACCATAGTTTCATCTCACGACTTCATGCCTTATCGCCATGCGTCCTGTCTTCCTTTGTGTGTGGGTCCTCCCAAAAACACATTTCCTACAAAGTCACCTCTCTAGAACGCAAACCAAGGTACCTCCTACTCACGCGCCCAGACCCTCTGGGCTCCTTCTCCACATTACTATGTAAGTATTTTACCTTTTATACACTGCCAAGATCTATTTTGGGATCAATGTGGGATTAAACCTTTTAAGGTTTTAAAGCCTTACCTACATTTCATGCCCAAAATTTGGGGCCCACTACTCCTTCATTCCACTTTTCAATGGGCCCTCCAATGGGCCTCTTGGTTCTTATTCATTTTACATTGCAAGCATTACATTATAAAAATACTTTAAAAATCCTACCTACAAGCAATGTGGGATAATGCTTTTTACCTTTTGCACCAACAAAAAACCTACGCAAATGATACATTTTATATGCAACTCCTTGGTTGATGGTGTGAAACCTCCTTATAATACCTGTGTATTCCACTGGGCTTGGCTTTTCACACCATGCACTGGTCTTTTCTTCTTCAATGCTGATTGTGCATCCTTTCAAACATGATTGCGCAGACATTCCTCTATTCCTAGTGTAGGTCCTTCCAATTTCTTGCCCATTAGGAAATCTTTGTATTTATGTAACCTTCCATTTCATTGTGCAGGCCTCCACATAGAATTTACACCTACCATTGCATTGGTAGATAGTCTGAACATGTTTTTGTGTTTTTTTCTGCGCAAACTGTGAATGGTTTTAAGAGAAATGTGATGGATTCTTTGGCTTACACCTGCCAATGAAATTGCAATGCTTTATTTTAAAAGACCCCTTCCTTCATGCTCTGCGCAACTCCTATTCAACCTCCACGCAGCCCTCCAACACTACATGTTGTGCAGGCTTCTGTTTTGTATGGAATCTACCATTTGCAATTATTTTATTTTTTTTATTTCCCATTCACGCAACAATCCACCCTTTCACCTTGCTGGCTTCCTCATTCCATAGAATTTTCTTGAAAGTTTTTAAAAGACTCCATTTCACATTTACATACCGCGCATTCTCTCATTTCTAGTGCAGACATTTGGCAATTCATCTAATGACATTTTTCATTGATATTTTCTTTGAAATTTACAACTCCCTCCTCATGATTCTGCACAAACCTTTGTGCTCAAAATTGCACTTTCAAGGAACTGGTTGTTTTTCATTTGTCCAATGCCATAAAATAAAACCTTGACTTCCATAATACTATGATTTAAATCATGAATGATTTAAAATAATAATATATTATAACACCCATATCACAAGAACAATGAATCTTAACAATAAAATCTGGTTCCTTGGAAGCTTGATTTGAGGATCATCATTTTGAAATCCACTTTCACCCTTAGTTTACCAAAATGTATTCTATAGGGCATTCAGATCATAAGATACTGAATTGACAGAAAATTCAAAACACTCTTAACAATTCTACAAATTGATCTCATGAATGACATCTGGCCTCTGGGACTGACTTTAAAAAAATGACTAAAAGACCTCCCAGGGCTCTCAAATCTAGAAGACATGGATTCTTTCATGTTTACTAATAGTCTACAAAAATATATCTCCATGATGCTTCCTGAGGTGAGATATTTTAATCTCCCAAGTTGACCACTTTCACAAACTGCAAATGCAATTGTCAAAACACATGTAAACCAACCTCGGAATCACTTCTACAAAATTATCAAACCATGCCTTGAGACTCAACCACTGATCCAAATAGTACACTTACATGAAAAGAGTATAAATCCATAACTGGTATCCTAACACAACCATCCAATATGAAACTATAATCATTTGAAAACAACAACTCTTCAAAATTAATTTTGTCTAGCATTGGGGATCTGTAGGAATTTCTTTTGGATTCGATTCCACAAACCTATCAAAAGAGACCCTTAGAGTCTGAACCTTTGAACATGGATTCATTTTCACACAAGGAATTAAGAACCTTCAAGTATATTTCTCTTCTATCCAGTCATTTATTACTGCTTCTCAAAATCAGCCTCTTAACAACTTTCTTAACTCAAATTTAGTAAAATTGCAGAACTTGAACTTGGAAAGGGCCGGGCAAAGTGGTCAAATGGATTGACCATAGTCTAGAAATATCTAGGGAGGTACACTTCTAGGTTTTCAATGAAGGGGAACAATCAAATTTTCATTTCCTTGAATGGATTACAACTTGTACGACCTCAAAGTAGGGCAATTAGAATTCTGGGCAAAACAAAGAAACAACACAATTTAGGACGACCAACTTTGGGGGATCCAAAAACCTATCAAGCGGACTCAAAATGGATTGAGTTTTGAAACATAATCTCTCTGATATACATATTAAACACTCCCATAGTGGTGGTCCATGAAACTCAAAAGGACACAAGTTATTCAAATGCAAACTGTGCCTGTTACAAAAAAATGACACTTAGGTGGCAAATGCAGAATTAGACAAGTGCTCTAAACAAGACATCACAAAATAACGCAAAAATTGAATCTGAAAACCTGGGATGTCTTTATATGTCAAAAAAAGGGTATTGAACACCTGAAATGCATGGTAGAACTCAAAACTTCATGCAATAAAATAGGCACAAAAAATAATTATAGGGGGTCAAAATGCAAAAGATTAACAAGGTACTCAAAAACCTTTGTTGCATTTTTGAATCTCAACACCTGGGCAGTGAGCCTACTATTACTCTTGCCTCCTAACAGGGTCTATCCTTTAATAGGGACTATGTACTATAATGCATTAATAAGCTCTTAACATGGCTAAATCTTTTTGCAAGGATACTATATTCTGAGTACATTATTTGTGGGTGCTAATTCCCACCGGGGTTTTACCTTTAATGGGGTTTCCTCGACAACAAAGGATTGTGTTATGGTGTTGCATTTACTGTGTTATGTTTTGGATTAAAGTTTTCATTTATAATCTTTAATTTTTAATAATCTGTCTCACAACTTATTCACCCCTTCTCTCAATTGTGTTGGTGGACTCTTATTCCTAACAGTTGAGGTGTCACTTTGTTTGAAAGAGGGCTTATGTGCACCCAAAACAAACACAAGACCCTCTTTGTCAGACACATGCACATCAAGGACAAATAAAGGAGCCCTATAAATCTATAGACGTGCTAGCATATCAAATATAGGTGTCTAGTCATAAAACAATGACACAAAATTAAGATAAATTACATTAAATGAAGATATACGTTGTTCTAGGGGACCCCAAAAATGCTTGTTTTACTTAGAAAAAATGCAAGAACAACTCCCAACATAATGGAATATAGAAAAAAACATAAATATAGGGTAGAAAAATGACTCTAAGAGGGTGCAAATGCAAATTTTCTATAAGCCTTTCAAATAATTCTAGTTTAGCAAAACACTAGAAACCTTAAAAACATATAGAAAACCCTAATTTCACAACTAGTGAGTTAGAAAGCCTACAAAAATAGAATGTTAGAGGAAATAATTTTTTTAAAAATAAGAAACTGATTAGTAAAACATTAGAAAATCCATAAAATATCAATTCTAATGGACATAATAGAATTGTAGTGCTCGATAACAAAAGGGCAAATCCTAAAAGTAGAGGTGCATTTGTGGAAACTAAATGTGCCTTACTTTAATGCATAAGCACCTTGTTTTGATAAAAATGTGCCACGTTATGAGGTACAAGCACTAAAATATAGTCTGAAGCCCTAAAATATTATTTATAATATAAAAATTCACGAAACTTAACTAAATGGATTGATGCAAAACAAAAAAAGAAATGCAAGATATCAAATATATACCTCAAATAATATATATCATCCTAGATGTGTTTGAAATACGATGCACCCTAGTTCTATTTGATTTCCTCTAGATTGTGATGTAAATTACTCTATAGAAATTCTAACATAGCCTTCGTATAAAAATGATAACTTGATTGAAATATGATAGCATGAAATAAATATGACATAAGGTTGTGTTGATGTAAGATCAACGTCATTGGTATATATAACTCTCAAGAGGTAAAATCAAGCAATAGGGTTGATTGAGGCTGATTGGATAAGATTTAGGTTAGGCAAAAGTTTGTAGTCATGTGACAAGTGTCATATGAGGGATAAGATCTAATTTTAGGATTAAATTAAGAGAAATATCCTGATGTGAATGGATAGGATTAAGCGGGTTAGTTTGGAATGGATATATAATATAAATTTAATTTGAATTTTTATAGGGTGTCTAGGTTCAATGATTGATGACAAGGCTTTGTTAGACACGCAAATAAGAGACTTGTCACATGATGACAATTTTAGATTATGATCCACATGTGAACAAGTTGAAGGGCTAGGATTAATTAGACAAGGATAAATGGAAATAAATGAATGAATACTAAATATTCAATTAATTAATGAGATCAAGTGAAGATGTAAAGTAACTAAATAAATAATAAATATTTAATTAATAAATAAATTCAAGTGAAGGGATAATTAAATAAGTACTAAATATCTATTAATTAAGTATTAGGAAAATATGGTGTAAAGGACGAAATTAATTGAATAAATAATAATTTTTATATAATTAATGGCTTAGAATAAGTGGTGCAGGAGCACCAGGGCCAAGCAAAAAGGATGGTGCAGGAGCACCAGGGCCAAGCAAAAAGGCTAAAGAGGAACACTAGGGTCACTCATGGATCCTAGAGGATTTGAAGACATGTGAAGACTAA
>MU225712.1:1306839-1373280 GCA_018584345.1 Thuja plicata | reverse complement strand
ATAGTCACAACACCATATGTTCAAAATGCATTGATGCATGAGTGGAAGGGTTAAAAGAGTAAAAACATTAAGATGTGGAGTCTAGTGGAAGATAATATTGTTGCAGACCACTAGCCTTTGCATCAATAAGGTAAAACTAGGTGTTGTTAGGGATGGATAGATTTAGGTGCCTACACAGGATTAAGCCACTTGTCATAATAAATTGTTTAAGCCTAGCTCTCTCCTTGCCTATGTAAGCAAAGCCTTAAGTATCATGTTGTACCATTATTGCATCCATAATCAAGCAATACTTTCTCTTGTTGTTTTCTCTTATAGAAGGTTATCTTTGCTTTTGTAGTTTATCCTTGAAGTGTGAGAAAACTATCAACTCTTAAAAAGTTAGATAATAATTGAATTAGGTCTAATAAATAGATTATTTCCTCTATAAGAGATTTAATAAATCCATGCTTATACAATTATTTTGTTCGAAGAATTTGAAAATATGTTCTTGAGAGATGTTTTGTGGTTGATGTCAACATATTTCTCTATCTGAGACAGTGATGCAGTGAAGTTTTGTGAGTTCATTTGATGAATATAGAAAGTATGATGAAGATCAGAGTTTGCGGATTAAAGACTTTGTAGAGGGTTGTCTATAGTTGATTCAGTTCAAGTTTCAGAGGTTCACATGAAGACTTGAGTGAGTTATGAGTATATGTGTTGTGATTAGTTTTTTAGTTGTTTAATGGTGACAAAGTGATAATATTTTGATCTGCGTTACTCCACATTGTAATATATTTATCTATAGATTTGGAGGCATATTTGGGATGTTGATGTGTGTCCTCAATTCAAGTGGTTCATTGTTTTGAGGTCTGCAAGTGATCTTGCAAGTTTGACAGTCGTTGCAGTTAGTGTTCTTGAGGTTCGATATGAAGATGTTGATGATTTGAGTAATTTGTATTAATGTAGATATTGCTATGGTAATTCATGATTCTTTTGCATGTTTCTTTTCTATGGTAATTCATGATTATTTTGCATGTTTTTGGATCATGTGCCTTTTGTGTTGGTGGTTTCAATTGTTCGTTATGCTCGCAATTGATGTTTTTCATCGGTATTTTCATGTTCTTCATGTTCTTGGCTGACTAGATGCTTGTAACATGTTGTGAATGTTCGAGGAGTAATATTTGGAGGTTTATCATGTTCAAGGTGAAATATTTTTGTATGTGCTATTTCTTAGCCAACATTTCTTGGTTCGCATGTAATATTGTACTAAGTATGGCTATATTTTTATAATTAGCTAGTGAGTATTGAGTCGAACTTGATGATCTTTCCAAGGTTGATGTCATGTATATAAATAAATGTAACAATCATGTATTCATGTGTCATTGTGAAGATATGCGTGAGTGTGTATGTGTGCTGAATGTATACATATTTTGAAGGCAGAGAAGAAGTATGAATAAGAAATGTATTTTATTCTTCAATGGAACTGATCCAGGTATAGAGGAGATGCTATTATATAGTTCAAAATTTATAGATGTGATCTGAGTTTTCTTGTATAGGAAGTGAGGCTTCCCTATGTAGTAAGCCTTTTTTTCATTTTGAGCAGTGATATCTAGGCAATGCGCCTGAATGCATGTGCATTTCCTATTGTAATACTTCTAACAGAGTATACCTATCTTATGGGTTCATCCCCACCATGGTTTTTCCCTTGACCGGGTTTCCAGGTATAAAAATTTTAGTGTTACGTGTGTTCATGATGTGGTGTTGATTTATGCTTCCATGTTTATCTATCAAACCTGAGAAAAAGTTTAAGTTGTGTGAGCTTTTAATAAAATTGATCTACCCCCTAGTTGTCTGCCCTATTTCCATCAATTGGTATTAGATCAGGTTCCTCTGAATAATCTTAATCACTTGGGGTGATTCAGGATGGAAAATGACAAGAAGGACAATCCAAGATTTGATGGTAAAAACTACTCTCTTTGGAAAAGTTGCATGGAGTATCATCTGAGATGCATTGGTGAAACTTGTAAGGATATTACCAACACCTATTATACTGCTCTTACAAATCCTATAACTCTAGATGAGATCAGGAAGGATTAATATAATATTAGAGATTAGGAAGCATTATTGAGTGCTCTTACCAACACTAAGATGATGAATGTTATGGAATTGACATCTGATCATGAGATCTGGAAGAAGTTGGAAACCTTGTATGAAGGTGACAATTACATGAAGATTGAAAAGTTGCAGAGGCTAAAAGGAAAGTATGAGATGTTGAAGATGAGCAAAGATGAGAACATTACTTCTTACATATAGAAGGTGAATGAACTTGTGTACAATATCAGATGTGTTAGTGGACAATTGGAAGAATTAGAGATTGTTGCTAAAGTGATATAAAGATCTTTGTTAGCATTCTACAAGCATAAAGTCGCTACTATTGAGGAGATCAGAATAGTGACAATTGTAACTAAAGACATTCTGATTGGTAAGCTTACCACTTTTGACATGAGTGAGTTTGGTGATTTTCTTCCTAAGGTAGAATCTACATTCAAGGCTACTGTTTCTGGAAATGATAAGAAGAGATGTGATCTGGGATAAATTTTCTCAAGAAGGATATCTAGATATGAGAAGGTGATAAAGGATATTGAAGATGAAAAGAGAGAGCTTTAGGAGTTTGAAGTCTTTATTTCCAAGAGATTACCCAAAGGTGTCGGTAAGTATGAAGGAAAATTGTCTTCTAAATATTTTTCTTGCAACAAGATAGGTCATTTTGCTTCAAGATGTCCATAAAGAGTTCCTAAGGCTAAACTTGTGAAAACCAGATTTTAGAAGAGAAATTATTATGTTGCTAATGAAGGTGTGATAAATGATGAATCTGATAAAGGAGGCTCAAGTGATAATGCATGGGTATTTATTTATATCAAGGAAAATGGTCCAATAACTACTGACTCTATTCATGAATGTGGAAAGAGCTTTGGCCAAAAAAGTTGAAGAGAAAGATAAATGGGTGATTGATAGTGGATGCTCTCATCATATGACAAGGTTTGGTCATGATATAACTAGTATAATCTGTGGTAGAGGATCCATTTCTCTTAATGGTAAGCAAAATATTGATGATGGATTATGTGTAGAAGGTATAAAGCATAATCTTTTGAGTGTTCGATAGTTGGTTGACAAGGGATATGATCTTCAATTCAAGAATGAGAAGTGTAAAATATTGGGAAATTTTGAAATTGAAATTGCATCAAGTACAAAGACTAAAGGTAACATATTTTATTTAAATAGTGTTGATAAAAGATGCTTGATTGATTGAATGAAATTTGGTTGTGGTATAGAAGAATGTGTCATGTAAATTTTAATAGTATTGTCAAGATAAGCTCTACTCAGGCTATAAGAGACCTTCCTATGTTGATAAAACCTGCTAGCACCATGAGCAAGGAATGTCAGTTGGGAAAACAAACTAGAGTTATTTTAAAGAGTAAGAATCGTTGTTCAAGTGGATTGGTGGATTGTGTGCATACTGATTTATGTGGTCCTTCTAGAGTTAGAAGTTTACAAGGAGACATATATTTTATGTTACTAATTGATGACTATTCTAGGATGATGTGGATTACTTTCTTGAGGGTAAAGTCAGAGGATCTAGAAAAATTTAATATTTTCAAGGCTATGGTTGAGACGGAGACTGTTTTGAAGCTAAAATGTCTGAGATCTGACAGAGGTGGTGAATTCACTTCCAATGAGTTCAATACATTTTGTTCAAACTAGAAGAAGAGTTACTAAAGATAGAGTTGAGTATTGTTTAATCTCAAAGATTGAACCTAAGGATGTGAATGAAGCATGTAAAGATGAACGTTGGGTAAGAGAAATGTAAGAAGAAATGATGCAGATTGAAAAGAATAATACATGGATTCTTGTTCCCAGACATAAGGAAAAAAATGTAATTGGAACCAAATGGGTCTTCCAGAACAAATTGAATGAGGAATGTGAAGATATCATAAACAAAGCAAGACTTGTTTGTAAAGAATATTCCCAAAAGGAAGGAATTTATTTTGAGGAAACCTTTTCCCCTGTGGAAATAATTGAAGCTGTAAGATTATTTTTTTCTTTTTCTACTTGCAAGGATTTCAAATTCTATCAAATGGCTGTCAAGTCAACATTCTTGAATGGTGAGTTGGAAGAAGAAGTGCACATCGAGACACCAGGTGGATTTCAATTCTCTGATTAAAGTGATATGGTTTCCCGATTGAAGAAATCTTTGTATGGATTGAAGAAAGTCCCAAGAGCATGGTATGCTAGATTAGATAAGTATTTTTTGAAGCATTGATTTAATAAAGGTACTTTGATAGTAATATGTACTTCAAGATTGATCATGATAACATTTTGATTGTTACAGTTTTTGTTGATGATATTATCTTTAGAGGGAATGATAGTTTGATCAACGAGTTTGATAATGATAAGAAAAATGAATTTGAAATGTCTATGATTTGAGAGATGAAATTATTTTTAGGTTTGGAAATCACACAGTTAGAAAATGGAATTTTAATATTTCAATCCAAGTATGTAAAATAGTTGTTGAAGAAGTTTGAAATGGAAGATTCAAATCCGGTTGGTACTCCCATTGTGACCAGATGTAAGATGACTAAAAATGATGACTCACCTACAACAAATTAGACTAGATACAGATCTATGATTGGTGGATCGATCTATTTGAATTAGACGAGACTTGATATCATGAATGCATTTTGTCTTGTTGCTAGATTTCAAGTTGATCCTAAGGAATCTCATGGTGTGGTTGTCAAAAGAATATTTAGATATTTGAAAGGGACACTTGATTTTAGTCTATGGTATCCTAAAGATAATAAATTTACTTTAAGTGTCTTTACTGATGTTGATTGGGGAGGAAATGTGGATGAAAGGAAGAGTATGAAGATAGTGGTGGTGCATTTTTCTTGGGAAAATGATTGGTCTCATGGTTGAGAAAAAAGTAGATTTCTACTTCTCTATCTATTGTAGATGAAAAGTTTATTGTTGTTGTAGTCAATTGTACTCAAGTGGTATGGATGAAGAAGATGTTGAAGGATATCAAAGTGGTGTATGATGAACCAATTGCTATCTACTGTGACAATTCAAGCGCAAATAACATTTCTAATAATTCAATGTTGTACTCAAAGACTAAATATATCCTTCAACTTTCACTTTCTAAGAGAAGAGGTAAATGAGAAGGAAGTCAGATTGGAGTATGTGCCTACTAAGGAAAAAGATGCAGACATTTTCAAGAAGTGTTTGCCTAATGATACATTTGAGCATCTCAAAGGGAATTTAGTCATGGTTTCCCCTCCTTATTAGAACTAAGATACATTGGTATGCATTAGTCTAGTGTATTTCACAGTCATAGCTTGTGATTTGGATTGATGATTGGTGGCTACTACTTAGGGGGGGTAGTCAGTTTTGTGTTTTGTGAGTCAGATGTTCATATTTGAGGAGAAAATTAGTTTTTATGGTTTAATTACAATTATATTCCTTTTCCATTGATGTCAAAGTGTGAGAGAGTCATGTGAAAAACTATAAAAAAGTAAAGAAGGAGAAGATTAGTATGTAAGGTCTAAGGGGGAGTTTTAAATTTTTTTTTCATTGATTGTTTTTCACATCATACGTTGCCATCAATGCCAAAGAGGGAGATTGTTGGAAGAATGTGCAAACATGTTCTTGAGAGATGTTCGAGAGATGTGTTGTCACTGATGTCAGCATATTTCTCTATCTGAGATAGTGATGAAACGAAGTTCAATGAGTTTGTTTGATTAGTATAGAAAGTATGGTAAAGATAATATTTTGTAGATTAAAAATTTTATAGAGGGTTTCCTGTAGTTGATTCAGTTCCAGTGTCAGAGGTTCGCATGAAGATTTGAGTGAGTTATGAATATCTATGTTGTGACTGGTCTTTTAGTTGTTTAGTGGTGAAAGAGTGATATTAGTTTTATCTGCATTGCTCCACATTGTAATATCTTACTCTATGGATTTGGAGGCATATTTGGGATTTTCATATGTGTCCTAAACTCAATTGGTTCATGGTTTTGAGGCCCGCAAGTGATTTTTCAAGGTTGAGAGTCATTGTAGTTAGTGTTCCTGAGGTTCAATAAGAAGATGTTGATGATTCTAGTAATTTGTGTTGATGGATATATTTCTCTTATAATTCATGATTCTTGTGCATGTTTCTTGATCATGTTCCTTTTGTGAGTTCAAGTGTCAGAGGTTTGCAAATGAACATTTGAGTGAGTTATGAGTATATGTGTTGTGACTGGGTTTTTAGTTGTTCACTGGTGACATAGTGACATTATTTTGATCTACATTGCTCCACATTTTAATATCTTACTCTACAGATTTGGATGGATTTTTGAGATTTTGATGTATGTCCTCAATTCAAGTGGTTCATGATTTTGAGGTCCGCAAGTGATTTTTCAAGGTTGAGAGTCGTTGTAGTTAGTGTTCCTGAGGTTCAGTATAAAGATGATCTGATTCCAGTAATTTGTGTTGATGTAGATATTTCTATGGTAATTCATGATGCTTGTGGATTTTTCTTAATCATGCTCCTTTTGTGTTGGTGGTCTGCATTGATCATTGTTCCTGCAATTGATGTTTTTCATCGGTATGTTGGTGTTTTTCATGTTCTTGGCAAACCAAATGCTTGTAGCGTGTTACGGATGTTTGAGGAGTAATCTTTGGAGGTGCATAATGTTAAAGGAGAATTAATTTGGTCCATGCTATGTCTTGGCCAACATTGCTTGGTCCGCATGTAATATTGTATTTATTATAATTATATTTTTGTAATTAGGTGGTGAGTGTTGAGCCGACCTTGATGATATTTCCAAGGTTGATGTCATGTTTAAATAAATGTAATTTAATCCTATATTCATGTCTGGTTATGAAGATATGTGCGAGTATGTATGTGTACTTTGAATGTATACATATTTTGAAGGTAGAGAAGAGGTGTGAATAAGAAATATTTTTGTGCTTCAATCAAACTAATCCAGGCATATAGGAGATGCTACTATACAGTTCACAATTTCCAAATGTGATCCAAGTTTGCTTGTATGTCAGTGAGCCTTCCTGGGCAATACGACTTTTTCATTTTGAGAAATGAGCTCTAGGAAGTGTCCCTAAATTCATGTGCATTCCCCATTTTTTATATTTATAACAGAGTATACCTATTTTGTGGGTTCATCCCCACCATTCTTTTTCCCTTAATCGGGTTTCCATGTACAATTTTTTTTGTCTTATGTGTGTTCATGATGTGATGTTGATTTATGTTTCCATATTTATTTATCAAATTTGAGAATAAGTTTAATTTGTGTGAGTTTTTTAGACAACTAATTCAGCCCCTAGCCCCTCTCAGTTATCTATCTGATTTCAATCAATTGGTATCAGAGCTAGTATCCTACACTAGGCTTGATTAATGCACCTACAATTTAAAAAATCCTTTCATTAAAAGGTAATTAAAAATAGAGTAATAACAAATAGGCCTTACGTCGATATGGAAATTAAGAAGATCAACTAGAATGATGGTCATATGACTAGATGGATCCATACAAGTGGTACTAAGATTCATATAAGGAATCCATAAAAATAAAGTTGTATAGTGTTGTTAACAAACCCTATCGAGTTTTATTAGCGATCTAGTATTTTTGGGGCTTTTAGATGTAACACTATTGTCAATTTTTTTCTAAATTGTACCCTATGAAAGTTTCCGCTTTTGTAAATCCAAGAAAACTTTCAAATAGATTTTCTAGATTTCTCTACTATCAAATTAGAGTAGCCAAGTTAAAAAATTTGAATGAGATTTATTTGTTTCCAAATTTGAGGATATAATCTAACTAGAGTTGAGACTTATGGTCTCCTCTTCTATCTTTTATCTTCGGAGTCATATGACTCTCTCTGTCATCTGTTGTTGTGCTGGTCTTCTACTTGTTAGTCCTATTCTCGCAACCCTATTATGCAACTTCTATGGAGTTTGGTTGGAAGATCTTCACTTTTGGTTGTTCACTGTATTTCTTTGGTTTGCTCCTATGCGTTTTGTTTCTATATATTTGTAATTCATACATTTTCTTTCTATCAATATATTACACGCCCACTGCATTTTATTCCAAAAAAGAAAAAAAAATTGCAAAATTAAACCATTCCATAAGATAATCGACTTGAGATAACAATAATATGATACATAGGTTTTTTGAAAGTACATTAAAGCCCTTGCATGCATTAAGATAAGTGTAACGACACACAAATTCCCCATTAGATAAGAGTCTTGAACTAAGCTTAAAATGTACATAGTGGGAATAGGACCAATTAATAGGATAATAACTAATTATATAAAAATGCTTTTCAGACTAACAAACGTTTCATTGAGAGATCTACTTTTATCAATCGAAGTGTAATAGTAATAGCAATATGGATCTCCAATCCTATAGAACATAAATAAATGTAAAATGTCTTCACCTAGATATATAGGAAAATTATTTATAGGAAAAGTTAGACAAACGACTACTCAAGAGCTCATGTACCTCTGATCAAATATCATGATAATCCTACTACTAGCACTTGCACCTTTGAGGGGTGCAATGGTTACGCCGATAGTAAAATATATATCTTTTGATGATATTGTGCTCTCTCTCTCTCTCTCTCTCTCTCTCTCTCTCTCTCTCTCTCTCTCTCTCTCAAATATAACTTGTGTCTATTGATAACTGAGCCTAATAAATGTAAAATCAAAGGAAAAATTAGTATAATAAAATTACAAAGTTATTAATAAAAATTTTTAGTCTAAATTTGTTAAGTTAGTTTATATTAAAAAAATATTAATTTAAATGATTATTCATAAGAAATCAAAACAAATAAGAAGACAATTTACATATTGCAAATATTATCAATAAACAATTATCTCTAAAAGTGTTAGCACAAATATAAATATGTTGATAAATTTTTCTTTAACTTACAAATTTAATTATGTGAATTCTTATATTCAAATAAAAAATTTCAAAATTGATTTATAATCAAAACTTGATTTATAAGTATATTTAATAAAATAGAATTGTACATTCTAGAACATGGTAACAATATCGAATTCTACATCAAAATAAAAACTAAGTACCTTATTGTTTTTTCAAATTTTAAAGTATTTCATAAGGTCTATTTTATTATTCTATGTAATCCTTTACAAATATCAATAGTAAATTGGAAATACTTGAGCAAACGAACATGCCAAAAAAATTGACAGTAAAATATCAGCTAGAAAACCATGTGCACAAAACAATTAAGGAGTTTAATGTTTATTTTTTTCTATAAAGAAAAGAAACCACATTTTAAAATAAGGTCAACAATTTACGCGCATCATAGAAACTTGGGTCTTAGACTTCATGAGATCACTTATGATGACATTGTTAGGATTAGGATTGCATATAGAACAATAACCTTAATTACATTCTAACTCTAATATAATGCACCGCCACCATAACAATATTAAAGTCAATATTAGAGTTTTACATGATCTTTGAGATCTATTGGTTAAACACAATAAAATCCTATCTAGGGATCAGACATCAAACTTTCTATCTTTGATATAGCACATGCAATAGCGAATTTCAAAACCTTGGTTGTTAAAACTCTTACTATAAACCATACGAAAAAGACGCAGATACTTTTAAAAAGAGAGCCTGATCTTCTATAAGATAATTAATGTTTATAAAAGACTATCCCAAGAAAATGCACAAATACGGCCATACACCCCTCAAATTCAACCCCAATTCACAGTGAGTAATTCATTGCCAGGTTTCCGCAGCTTTAGATGCCATACTCGTACACATTTGCATCAAATTCAAGATTAGCAAAGTCGCCGATGGCGCAAGTATGAGACTTACAAACACAAATCCCTAACCTTAATCCTGCATTGAACTCACCAAACCCACAATCACAAACACGAAACTCTAACCGTAATTCTACATTTAACTTACCAGAGTCACAATTGCAATCAGGAAGAATGCTCTACTCCAACAATCATTCACATAACATCAATGTGAATTACAATCAAGTGAGGAAAAAGCCTTTGAGTAAGTTTTGGATAGCATCCAACTTAACCCCAACATAGAACCTACACAATGTTAACCTAGCTACAAAGCATACTTTCAATTGATATGTAGCCTACTACATATTGACAATAAGAAGGTTTATTTATTGGAAGACTGAATTAAATAAAGTCAATGTCCCATTTAACATACATAGGTGACAATTGTAGTCCATAGAAGCATAGCCAAAGCACATGATCTTATTATTACACTCCAAGGAAGACCACCCTTTCCTCTTTTAACCAGTCCTTTTAAGAACGGGAGCAGAGTAATCACTACCCAAACACTGCAAAAATACTCTGGAATTGGCTTGTTCTTAATCTCATACCCACCATCTGCAAACCTTAGAGTGCTCTGAAAAATGGCTGCTAAGTTTATCAGCAAGAGAGTAGTTGGTGGAATGAACAAAGCAGATGAATTGAATATGAATTCACCTTCCTTACTCTGCTCTTCCTCTCCAGACCCTTTTGGAGTTACAACAAAAACTGTTTCAGACAATCCTACCATCTTCATTGCAACATCAAAAACAGCAAACAACCACGAGGAGATGCACACTATAAACCACATCCTTTGGTTATTCCACCATTCTCTGACAGAACAACCATTCAAAACATATTCCAAAAGCCTCTTCCCATATACTGAAAGGAAAAGACCCACTGCAATTGAGAAAACAGGCTGTTCCTCAATCTGCATGAACAAAAGTGCACACATTAGATAGTGGATGTCCTAATAAAATTTGAGTCTAAAAAATAGATTCTTATATAAGTGGGCACTATTCATGCTTTGTTTTCAAGTGTAGATTGACATGTTCAAGTTTTCATATTTCGATTTAAATAATGTTCTGAGTTTTCACTTGTTTAGATAATTAAGCTTAAATCATATTATAAATAGATTTTTGTTAGAGAAGCGAATGTGATATCAGCCAGACCTCCTAAACAAATCAAAACGTAAAATCCAACTGAGATCTCAAATATCATCTCGGTATCTTCAAAGTTATTACTGAGTTAGCCTTACTTTTCAAAAGGTATGATACACCATATTGATATCTTGCTTCAAATGACATAGAAAATTATGTATACATCAAACTAAACTGGCTAATGGTTTTATCTTACCTTGGGCAGGAATGGTTTGCCACTTAGCAGAGTGAAGGCAGGCAACATTGCATAACATAAAGTTGGCACAGACCATGTTGCCCATAAAGTGAAATAGGCATAAAGCATTCTCTGGCGTAGTGACAGGTGTCTGTTCAACCCCATAAAAGGACATGACTTGCTTACGAACACCTCAAGCAATCCTGTGCCCCATCTTTTTTGTTGTACAAGGCTGTCTACACCATTTCCTGGAGCACATCCCATGAAAGCTGGCTGCTCAGGTGTGTAATAAATGGAATGCCATCCTAGACTTTGAACTTTCAACCCTGTCAATACATCCTCAGCTGTAGCTCCATACATCCATCCCACCTGCAAGATAACTCCATTAAATCTTTCCGCCCAAATACACGTATACTGTTTACCTATTTTAAATTGATTCTATGGTGTTCAATTTTGACACAAATTCTTAGCTTGCCTTTTTTGTTTCGAGACAAGCTATGATCAAATTTGTAAAAGTTTTGCTTTCTAATTGTATGTTTTAGATGTTGCTATTTTTAAATAAGTATTTTTTATTTTTGGATGTCGAGATGTAGAAGTAAGAACAAGGATTTGGGGATAGTAATTAATAAGGGTATGCGGGATAATAATTTAATTTCACTAAATTAAAAATATTTTTAATTAAAAAATATTAATCTTTTGGTTAATTTGTAAATATAGTTCTTTTATTTTGAATTTATTTGTTTATAATTTTTTAAGTAAAAGTGTGGGATTTCTAATAAGTATATAAAGTTGAAGAAAGAAATGTGTTTAAGAATCATAAATCTAGGAATAAGACAAGAAATAAACACACCATAATTTCTATAACAAGAATGACAAAAGTTTGATATAACAAAGAGGAATATGGTCTAGTATTGAATCCCACATGACTTGCTAATGAAGATGTTAGAGATGTGATTGAAGAGAATACCAATTATTACAAAAGATGTTAGTTTATACAATTAACTCACATGTGTTCCCCAAAGAGAAAACCGAGATGTTGCTAAAGATAATAACTTATTCCAAACTAAATTTTATTCTACTTATACATCTTATCACTAATAACTTCATTTTCTAAACTATCAATTACATAATTTGCTAGCTTATCCAGCACTTTTTATTTTCAAAAAGCACATGCTAAATAGAATATGATTTCATCACATTAGTTTTTCTTAGACTTATAACATGATATTTTCATCCTTCTACTTGTTGTGTGCGTATTTTATTACTAAATTTATGATCACTATGGAGTTGCCTTCCATTAAAATATTATCTCTTTATTTATGCAAAATTGTAGTTTGAAGAGTAATTATCGAGCTTCTACTCTATCACTCGTTGCATGACATGGTTTTCTTGAGGCATGCTAATCTTGCCTTTCTAATATCTTATTGCACACCCTTCATTGAACATACCAAGATTGTAATCCATCAAATCTCATCTTAAGCTTCCCCTTTGGTGGGGGGATTCATCTTTAATGTTGGTACCTCTTTGTTCCTTTAGTTCGATCCACAAGATCTATAAATGGGGAAGACTTGAGATGCTTCTATTTTATCAAAATTTCATCATCTCATTTGTTAAAGAGTTTTTCTTTTTGGACTATTCATCACTCAAAGGATTACCAACTCACTAATTTCTAGTTCTAGTTGGAGGAAAATCTCATCCATAAGAAAATGCTCTTTGAAAAACATGTAATGTTACTTGCAGGCATGCTAGATTACAATTGATGGTTAAATATAACACAAGCAAGAGATAAAAGATTTTAGTTGAATTATAAAACCACATTTTAAAAGTCCACAACATTGTTGAGAAAATGTTTAACCTGACCAAGCCTAGCACAAAGCTATTTTTTAGCACATTCTTTAAAGTAGCAATTGGTAAAAAGATGATCAATCATCTCTTTTGCTTGTTTGGATATCACAAACCATGTGGGGCCTTCACTACTATAAGTTTTGAGTCTATTAATATTTGGAATTACTTTTTATAGGGATATCCGAGTAATTTATCTAGCTTTGGGTAGACAAAGCTTGCTTCAAGATTTGGTTGAGGGCCAATCTATATACAATAGGGTAGTAATCATAGAATACTCAAATCTGATAGAATATTACATAATTTGTTGGAATACCATATAATATTTTCCTCTTCCTTAATAATGAATATCTCTCTGTTTCAATGTTACCTCAAGAAATTGAATAAGGCTTGTAGATAATCCATTTTCTTTCAATGATTGTCGTTTCTATATTGTGTCTTCATCCAACTATTTGCAAGTGAAATAGTTTTCAACCTTAGTTTCTTCTATTAGCGAAAACATTTGTTACACCACATTTTTCGATAAGGAGACCTTGAGAATAAGGATGAAGATTTGGGGAAAACATATAATATCTTAAAAACTTGAAGAAATTTAGAGATAATGAGGAATGTTATATTAACAGATTAAAAATAAATAATTTTTTAACAAAATAAATACACATATTATGATGTATTTGCAATAAAAGTCCTTTTCTTTTTAAATTTCAAAGTTTCCTTAACATTTTTTATATAGAAAATTCTGTCCAGTGTTTTAGAAAAGAATAATCTCTCCAAATCAATAAGTCTAATATTACTAACCTTAAAACATTATTTCAAATTATAATTATGTTTAATATAACTAAAAAAATATACATTTATCTATACAGGAATATATGATTGATTATATTTTTAATTAATTCAAAATAAAAGAAAATTATCTACTAATTTGAAATTAATTAATAAATACAATCAACAGTACATTCTAATCCTTACATAAACGACTAGATCATCTTCAACTTGAATTGAATTGTTTTCCTCTATTATTAACATCTAAAAGAAATGATAAACCTACCTCTCTGCCCCATGCAGTTTTGGGTTCATAGCTGCAACTAGAAACCTTCAAGGCCTCCTCTATAAGGAATGAGGGTGAAGAATGCTTGTGGAACGTAGTATCTTCAATAGTAGTCTGTGCAGATGCCATGAGGGCAGAAGATTCTCCAAATATACTTTTGAAAGCCTTCTTGGAACTAGAGGATGAAAGACGGTGAGAGTCTGCTACAAGGCAATGGGAAAATGTGTTATGTGTATAAATACCCCAGTTGATACTAATTGAAAGAATACCAAATATAGTCTATCCATGCCTTTCACTTGTCTATCTTCTTTGTCTGTTGCAGGTGGTACTCCATACAATCCTTTTCTTCTATGGAAGCAGCATGTTCCAAAATACAGGGGACCTTGGGTTCCGTTCATTCCTTTGGTTGTTGCCTGCATACAATTTAAAATTTTCCTAGTCATCCTAAATGCTAATATACATAAAGCTCAGATTAAGCAAACATACTCCATAAGCAATATGGTCCCACATATACTTTATTAACTTGTAATATACTTACTTTTAAAAATACTTTGTACTGATTTCCAAAGGGGTCATCCTTGAGGCCTCCATAAAATAATTGTGGAAATTGTACAAAGCCACATTCTCTTTCAGATGGGCAGCCGAGGAAGAAACACATAGCTTCCAGTATGGCTTTTGGATTGCTTACATGCATATCACAGTCCAGATTAAGAATATAAGGAGCATTTGTCATTACTCCCGATACCCTTGCCTGAAAATCCAGTAAATAATGTTATCTAGAACTTGGAATGATCAATTGAAAATTTTGACTCCAAAAAATTTAAAACAGTGTTCATAAGCTGTCTGAATTATCATTAGAAACAGAAGCTCATTCAATAATTTTCCAAGTTCACGACCATTCTCTAAATATGATAATGTTTTCAAGAAACTGAACTTTAAAAAAGCAGGACGAAATTGAATTACCATAACATTCATGGCACCAGCTTTGTAATGATGATCAACATTAGGACGTTTTTCTCTTGCAACATATATAAGGTGGGGCAGAATATCACCTTCATTTCCTTCATGAATAACCTGGATACATATGAATAACAAGTTTTACTTCAATGAAATAAGGATTCAAGTTTTATACACAAGCTAACAGTTCCACCAGGGATGATGTAGCTGATTATCACCTGCACTACACTGGAGTGGTTTCTTATGTCTGAGCTTCTATGCACAAAACCTTCAATACTATTCTGAGACACTGAGTCTAATGGAACTTGTCCTGTCTTCAATGCCTTAGTAATCTTTCCTTCCATACTTTCATATTCACCCTACAAGACACTGGACAATCTTAGAGTCTAAAGACATTAATGCATTACAGGGACAAAGTTTTGTTATATTCAGTCAGTTGACTTCTGCTAAAAAGTTAAATAATTTTTTTGCATACTCTACTACCTTCATATCCTGCCATTCTTTGAGAAACTTTAGATCAGAAGGCTTGTTTTCTTTGGAGAAACACAGAAATGGAGCCCTTGTCTCTATATTGAACTTTTTGCAAAAGGGCACCCATTTTTTGGCAAAGCTTAGAGTTTCTACCAGAGAGTAAAAAGTGATGGGAGAGGCACCATCGTCTGAGACATAACATGCAAGTTTTTCTACTGGGTAATCAATTGCAAGCACTGAAAGAACAGTATTGGCAGTCATTACAGCAGACTCCTTATAAGGGTCGGTTGTAGTGATAATTATATCCACAGGAGGAAGCTTAGAAGCAGACTGTCCACCATACCTGCAACACAAATAATCACCAAAAAAAACACTATCAGGAATATACAATTTTTCAACTTATAACACTACTAAGGCAATACTAAATCTACCAGGTCTCACTTTATGTAGCACTATGATTTTCACCTGTTTGTAAGTCTCTCTGGGTAGGCTTTATAGTCAATGGGCTGCCATTTCACATTCTGATCAAGAATCCAATGGAATGAAAAACAGAGCTCACAGGCAAAAGCTACCATCCAAAGTCCATTAAATTCAGAACCAGCATGCAATAATCTATAGATTAGAAATACCAACATAAACACCAAGTGAATACATGCATAAGCTCTAAATAATTTTGCTTCATGTATGATTTTTTCATATAAACTAAAACTGTTGCAGAAATCCATCCCCTTCTCCATTAACTAGTAATCCAAAAGTGTTGGAATCAATAAAAGAAGTGTTAATTCCCGTCTCTATATACTGTAATGAGTGTCTAGTATATTCATATAGGTCCAAAGAACTTAAGTGTAAGACGGGAATAAGAGTTGTGATCATATTGTATATGAACTAGAACCTTATCTTCCTTTGGTCTATATTGTGCTTCTAGAAGCCAGTCGGCTGTACAGATTATCAATTCAACTTGAAATTCTTCTGCAAGTATATGACAAAGTAAATAAAAAGAGATGGCATCTCTGAAAAGGAAATTGGGTGGCAGAGAAGCCATTGGACACCAAAGTGAATTGTTTGTGCTCCTGTCCTTATATGATGTCACCGGTAATATCCATTGCTGTAAAACTTCTCGCAAATGGGGTGAATTTGTGTTGTAATGTTTCGAATATGCTAGAACTCCATTTTCATGCTTTGCAACTTGTTAGGAATAAAATGGTTGAATGATTTTGAAGTGAAACTTTTCTTAGAAAGCAAAGAAAACTGGGTTTTGCTCTTCAAATACTGAAATAAATGGGTGCAAACAATGTAACAACTTTTAACCAAAATTCTTGTGATATCCACCATCAACCAACATCCAAATACACATAATTATAGTTGCTTTCCCAAAAATAACACAGAAATTGGAGATTCTATAATTGACAGTAAATTTGTCTCAACCAAAATTGCCGTGATATTCACCATCAATCAACATCATTCTTTTACCCATTTCTAGCCTCTTTACAACATAATTGATGGACAATTTTAATAGACAGTTTAGGAATGTTTTAATTGTAAACGTCATCTTTGTTTTTACTGATATATGATCAGAATGGAGGAAAGGGAGTTTACTATAAATAGGTTGTCAGATTACATAAAAATACTCTGTCAACACAAGCCTTGCCGACCGGAACTGTTTTATCGAGCCAAAAAAATGTCGTCGTCTATCGGTATATTTATATAATCTTATGAGATAAGATGAGGACCGGAGGGTTCACGTTTGAGTATATAATACAATACAAGGAACTTGGAGACTAGGTGAAAATTTCTGGCAATTGAAGAGGGTTATAGTTGGGTTTTTGGTACGCGTCATTGCCAATGTCATTTTGTTCTATAAAAATAAGAATTATACATTTTTGTTTGTGATGAATTATAATTGATTAAATGTTTGAAGATGACAAGTTGATGATCACCGAGATGCAAAAGTGAATGCAAGACATTCAATTAGTTAATATATTGTATTGTCATTGATATCAACTTGTCATGTTTTG
This sequence comes from Thuja plicata, assembly GCA_018584345.1. Lineage (NCBI taxonomy): Eukaryota > Viridiplantae > Streptophyta > Pinopsida > Cupressales > Cupressaceae > Thuja > Thuja plicata. The sequence continues at coordinate 1,355,771 of MU225712.1, read as the reverse complement.
ATTGGCCATACACATACTGTCATAAACTTAAAAGAGTTGAAGGGACAAAGTTTATGCAGTCGATGTAAGATAAAAGTTTAGTATACACCGAGTGACAGTAAACACTGACAGACAGTGCACACCGACGGACAGAGAACATCGAACAGTTCACAGTGTATACCGAGCACCGCGGTAACCGAGCAAGAGCTATTCACCGAGCATAACTGAAGTGGTCACCGAGTATAACTGAAGTCAATGACTGAGCTAACTGAAGTTGATCACTAATCAGAACTGAAGATAAAGAACGACAAAAACACTTAGCTGGCAGGAGCTAGCTATATTTAGATTGACTGGTTGATTGCTTTATTCTTAACGATCAGTTGAACTAAAGCAAAGAAGAGATTTAAAGCACGTTTTATTCACAGATAACAAAGAGAAATTTGTGGAATAAAACTGAATGAGAGTTTTATGGATTAAAGAAAGCACGACGAGCTTTACGGATCAAGAAGTGATCTACGACAAAAATAAGGAAGATTGAAGCGGCTAAATCATGTCTATATAAAGAGACAAGGAATTCATTATGAAAAGATGAATGCTGAATATAATTCTAGTGAAGATAGAAGTCTTCACGCAGATCTGATCATACAAGATGAAGAATAGAGCTAAAAAAATTCTGCAGACACCGAGCAACATACGACAGAGAATTCACCGAGCAGAACAAAGAAGGGAGAAAAGGAACTGAAGAGAACATTGATTAGAGAGGTATTATTGGACTAACAATAGATCTAAAAATCTGCAAGTTAAAGTTGTATTATTGAACAGATCATTTATTGTTTCAGTTTAACCATTGATTCAAAAAATCTCTTAACCAAGTGGGATTTAACCATCCTTAATGTATTGAGATATTCAAGAGTATCAAAAGGTTTTCTTGTTGACAACATAGTGAATGCTAGGTCAAAAGATAAAATGTTAGTTTTGAATCCTCTAACAAGGTCACACTTAATAGTGTGTTTGTAATCTTTAACAGGGTTGGCTCTTCACCAAGCTCACTTCAAAAGAGTGAAAATTTTGGGTTACCAGTCTCAAGTGGTTTTTCCCTTAACATGGTTTCTACGTTAAAATCCATGTGTCAAATGTGTATTTCTTTCATTGCATTGATAGTTTGTTTTACACATTACTAAAACTGGTTTGGTTGGTAAACACTAAGTAATTGCTGCTACTCGGTAAAGGCTAGAAAAAGATAAACAATATATCTTACCGAGCAGTACATATTTTTAGAATTACATAAGGCATACATATTGATGGACTGAAAGATAACTGAGGATATTATATTTGTGACATAATTTTTGGTTGGATTATTGGAATTATTTTTAAGGCCACTGATTCACCGCCCCCGCCACCCCCCCTCTCAGTTATTCTAACAATTGGTATCAGAGCTTTAGTGCTTGAAAGAAGAGTTTAAAGACTTAAGCTAAAGATCATAAGATGAGTAAAATGGATGTGCCTAAGTTGAACAAGGACAACTTTGCATCATGAAAAAACAGGATAAGACTTCATCTAGCAAGTATTGGAAATGACATCACACAATACTTGGATGCTGAATATGTTGCACCTCTTTGGACCTCTAACTGTTGATCAATTGAGAGAGAAACATGAAAACAATTCTATGATGATAGAACTTGCTTCTTCACTATCCGATGTTGAATTTGAAGATGTCAAATCATGCACCACTTCAAAGCAAATGTGGGGCAAACTCAAGCTAGTACATGGAGGAGACACCAATGTTCTGAGAGCTAAAGCTGAAAGCCTAAGAGGAAAGTTTGATGACCTAAGAATGAAAGGAGAGAACGTGACTTAGTACAGTAGCAGAATCAAAGAAGTTGTAAATGTTATATGTGGAGTAGGAGGAGTACTTGAGCAAGAAACAATTGTAAGTAAAATTCTGAGAACCTTACTGTCTGTTTATGCTATTAGAGTATTTGCAATACAAGAAATGAGAGCAATGACAAATAACAAAGTTACTCTTGATAGTTTGATTGGTAGACTTATTTCATTTCAGATGAACAACTATGAGAACAATGTCTTAACAAGAACTTGATGAACTTGAAGCACTAATGGCTAGAATATTACATAGAGGTAAATGAAGGTATAGAGGTAAATTACCATTGGTCTATTTTAATTGCAAAGAAATTGGACATTTTTCTGCTAGATGCCCTAACAAGAGAAATGATAAAAGAAAAAATGATAGATCTTATGAAAAGAAGTTTGACAGAAATGTTGACCAAGATTACAGAAGCAACCGACACTCTAACAGAAGAGATAACCGAGACTACAAGGAAAAATGCAAGAACACTTGTTACCTGGTTGAAAACAACGCTGAAAATATTGACACCGATTCTGATGAAGATGTTGAGGTAGTATTTGTTGTTATGAAGGATGATTCAGATGAAGAAGAAAAGTATGTTGAAACTACACTCGTATATAAAGTTAGAAAAAATGATGTCGAGATTATTGATAGTGGCTATACTCACCACATGACTGGAGATAAGGAAAAGTTTGAAACTTTTGAATATTATAATGGTGGATCACTTCGGATGGGTAATGACTCACCTTTCCTAGTTGAAGGAAAAGGAACCATCATATTGAATAATATGATCAGATGTGAAAATGCATATTAGGTGAAAGGACTTAACTTTAATTTATTGAGTATTTCACAGCTGAATAACACAGGACACCAAGTTACATTTGAGAACAAAAAGGCAAAGATCTATATTGGAATAGGAAATTTGATCAGTACTGGTGAACAAACAAAAGGTAATCTATTCTATCTTGATGATATTAGGACCACTTGTTTATTAGCTAAAAATGAAGATGTTTGGTTGTGGCATAAAAGGCTATGTGATGTGAATTTTGTCAACATGGTTAAGATAAGTAAGAAAAGAAAAGTAAGAGGCTTACTGAGTATGTCAAAGTCATACCATGTCATGTGTAAGAATTGTCAAAAAGGAAAAATGACAAAGTCTAGTTTCAAGAGAAAAAACTACACATCTAATGTTATTCTAGAGTTAGTCCATACTGACCCATGTGGACCAATGAGAACAAAGAGCTATTATGGTGATAGAATTTTCATTCTATTTGTTGATGATTATTCTAGGATGATGACTGTCATGTTCTTAAAAGAGAAATATGAAGCATTTAAGATGTTCAAATGGTATAAAGCTAAATTTGAAAAACAAAGTGGAAAAGAACTAAAATGTTTAAGGTCAGATAGAGGAGGAGAATTTATTTCTGATGAATTCACTAACTTTTGTAATGAGCATGGGATTACAAGACAGGTTTTTGCACTGAGAACACCACAAAAAAATGGGATTGTTGAACGAAGGAATAGATCAATTGTTGATTGTGCCAGAACAATGATGATTGAAAAAGGCATCACACAAATATTCTAGAGAGAAGTTGTAAGTACTACTGTCTATACATTAAACCGAGTTCAATTGAAGAAAGACACCAATAATACACCTTATGAGCTATGGTATGGATACACCAAATGTGAGTTACTTTAGAATTTTTGGAAGTCAATGTTATGTATTGAAAGATGATAGAAATGAGAAACTTGACTCTAAAAGTGATGAAGGAATATTTCTAGGATATTCTACCAAGAGCAAAGCTTATAAATGTCTTAATAAATCTTCTAACAAAATCATTGAAAGTGCAAATGTTAAAGTGGATGAATTTTCTGAGAGAAATTATGTGGAAAGCAGAAAGGAACCAGAAGATTACAACAAATTTTTCTACATTGAAGAACCTAACACTTTGTTCGACCAACAATGTAACACTACCGAGTGATAGAACAATGCAACCGAGCAACAGGTTGCACACACTAAGAATTAGGAAAATTATCACAATGCTGAACCGAGCGATGAAGATCAAAATGAAGGTCAAAATGATGATCAGATTGGGGAACAAAGATCTGAACCTATACTTGCTAAATATGTCAGAAGACACCATCCACAGGACCAAATCATTGGAGACAAAAGAGCTGGAATGAGGACAAGAAGTAAGTCACTTAACATTAGATGTTTGATTTGTGATTTTGAGCCTAAATATGTTAATACTACACTTGAGAATAAAGAATGAGTTAGTGCAATGAATGAAGGGATTGAACAGATTGAGAAGAATAAAACATGGACATTAGTACCTATACCGAGTGACAAAAATGTCATTGGCACCAAATGGATTTTTCAGAAACAAACTGAATGAGAATGAAGAAGTCACAAAGAACAAAGCAAGACTGGTATGCAAAGGGTATGCACAAGAAGAAGGTATTTACTATGGAGAAACCTTTGCACCCATTGCTAGACTAGAAGGAGTAAGAATTCTACTTGCTTATGTTGCTTTTAAAGGATTCAAAGTATACCAAATTGATGTTAAATATGCATTTTTGAGTGAAATACTAGAAGAAGAGGTATACATTGAACAACCTGAAGGGTTTGTTGATCTTAACAAGAGGAACATGATCTATAGATTGCACAAAGTCTTGTATGGATTGAAACAAGCACCGAGAGGATGGTATGAAAGACTTCACTCTTATCTCATTAGTATTGGATTTGTTAGAACAAGTGACAACAACAATCTATATTTGAAACCTAAGATACTAATGATAAAATTTTGATTGCTGAGATATTTGTTGATGATATCATATTTGGAGGTAATGATATGCTATGCAATTCATTTGCTGATGAAATGAGAAAATAATTTGAGATGTCAATGTTTGGAGAGATCAAATTTTTTCTTGATCTATAGATTCTACAACAGGATGAAGGCATTTACCATGTGACAATCCAAATACATAAAATAAATTTTGAAGATATTCAAGATGTAGGAAAAGATTGAAGCAGTTAAATCATGTCTATATAAAGAGACAAGGAATTCATTATGAAAAGAGAAATGACGAATATAATTCTAGTGAAGATAGAAGTCTTCATGCATATTTGATTATACAGGTTGAAGAACAGAGCCAAAGAAATTTTGTAGACACCAAGCAACAGAGGACAAAGCATTCACTAAGCAAAACAAAGAAGGGAGTAAAGGAACTAAAGAGAACATTGACTAGAGAGGTATTATTGGACTAACAATAGATCTTAAAATCTACAAGTTAAAGTTTTATTATTGAACATATCGTTTACTATTTTAGTTTAACCATTGATTGAGAAAATCTCTTAACTGAGTGGGATTTAACCATCCTTAATGTATTGAGATACTCAAGAGTATCAAAAGGTTTTCTTGCTGACAGTATAGTGAATGCTAGGTCAAAAGACCAATTGTTAGTTTTGAATCCTCTAACAAGGTCACACTTAACAGTGTGTTTGTAACCTTTAACAGGGTTGGATCTTCACCGAGATCACTTCAAAAGAGTGAAAATTTTGGGTTACCGATCCCAAGTGGTTTTACCCTTAACAGGGTTTCCACGTTAAAATCTATGTGTCAAATGTGTATTTCTTTCATTGCATTCATAGTTTACTTTACACATTACTAAAACTGGATTGATCGGTAAACACTAAGTAATTGTTACTACTCGGTAAAGGCTAGAAAGAGATAAACAATATATCTTACTTAGCAGTATATATTTGTTAGAATTACATAAGGCATACATCTTGATGGGCTGAAAGATAACTAAGGATATTATGTTTGTGACATAAGTTTTGGTTGGATTATTGGAATTATTTTTAAGGCCACTAATTCACCCCCCTCTCAGTTATTCTAACACTTTGTACTGTTGAAGTATTATTTGTTTTCAAGCCTACAAACATTTTATACTTCTTTTAAATTGCCTCAATCTTCCTTCCCTTCAGATTTGTTGGTGCTGGAGTCGAAGAGTTAGACATTGACAAACAATTCTAAAATATTCTACAAGATATGTCTTTCGTTGCATCGCTTGATGTTGTGTTGCATGTTCTAGAGTTGGATAATGCTTATTGTCATCTAGAATCTTATGTTTTGGTAGGATATTAGGTCATGAGGTTTCCTTCTGATAGCATTTTGAAGTTAGCCATGCTGAGGTAATGCTTTATCATGTCAGTGTTTATCCAACCATTAGAAACCTAAATCTTATTAAGGAGAGTTTAAAAAAAAACTAAGTCCCTCCTTGGTAAAATTTAAGTTTCTTCTGATGGCTAGATATGTGTCTCCCTTCATCACAATCCTTGGATTTTCAATTCCTCACTACTTGTTTTCAAACTATGGACATGAGATTTTGTTGTCTGAAACGTTAAGTCTTTTAAAGTCTTCATTTGGGTTGAGTTTCCCAATTTACCTCTAATTTGGTTGACTTTTTGAAAGTTAAATAGTCTCCTCTTAAGGTTCCATTGTCTATATTGAATTTGAGAGGTTCTAATTTTCTCATCCCTAGTAGCTAGTCTATATTGAGGTGAATTTGTCCACACCTTATGGGCAATATATCTAGCCCTCTTCTATTGTGCCACCTTTTTTGAAAGAAGAGGAAGGTCAGTTTAATATTATCATCTGCAAGACCAATAACTCTAGTCAAAATAAGCTTACCTGAATACCTTTTAACTCAAGGAATCAAGTGGCACAACATGTTTCAAAACCTCTAGACTCTAGTAGGGTTATATCCCCCTCCTCCAAGAGAGAATTGGGTGAGGAGAAATGGCTCATTCTCCACTCATGAAAAAACAAAATTTGTAATAGTTTTTCTAGTTCACCTCCTCCTATTGGGCAAATAAGGTCTCATGAGTTTCTTTAAAGGTAATTGGAGGATGAAAAAATACCAACCATGCATTATCCAGTTTTATTTAACTTCCAAATTGGAATTTTTAAATCCTAAGAATTGACATTTCAACATAGTTATTCCACTCTAGTTGAGCTAGATGTTGTGGAGATGCTCCAACACCCACTTATGAATTGTCTTTCTTGGAATGTCAAGGGGTTGATGGGCCCACTATGAAAACAATCTATTGATGATGTTCGTATGCATTTCATAGGTATATACGTTCTCTATCTACAAGAGATTAAAATTTCTATTTTTCTAATTTTTAATACTTGTCATGTGATTTTGGTCACTAGATCTTCCACTCTTCTCAATTTGTGCATGTAATATGATATGGACAATTATTGATCTTTCATATTTCTATTCCTCTTTCTTTATTTTCTAAAATTTCTTAGACTCGTTCTTCTAATAAGCAACTCAATGCATTCTTTCCTATCTAATTTAGAAGTCTTCACAAAACCACTTCTACAATGTCTTGAAATATGTCCATAATTATATTACACTTGTAACATAATATATTGGATTCAAACAAAGGTACACATGTATTTCTCACATAGTTATTCGTTCTTATAGGAACCTTCAACAATCTACTGTCTTATGACCAAATTAATTACAATTAAAATGGTAAATACAAAAGTATTAATTGAACTTGGTATCATCTGCTTATCCTCCTAGATCTTGGCTCTCAGATCTCCTCTTCTGCTCGTCAACTTGATGAAAACATCACCTTCTTTTTCTTTATCCTTAGTCATCTTGAATCACTCATATCTTAAAATTTTGGATCCATATTCATTTGAATCCTTTGAAGTCATCTTCAAAGGATACTCAAAAGCCTTAGTCTTTTGATTTTCATTAAATCCAATACCTCTCTTAGTACAGAGTGATATCTAACTATTTATGTTCTCATCTAGGATATTAGTAGTTTTTTTAAACTTCAAATTATTGTTTAGTTGTCTATTTGTTTTCCCCAGATCCTTTCCCAAGGATACCACTTCCACTTCAAGTCTTTCACAATCCTTCTCTTTGGTCTTTAATTTCTTTGTTTTGAAATCGTCTATCCCTTTTTCTCCTTCCAAGTGAATTTTTAGATCTATAGTTAACTTCTCATATTTTTAAAGACTATGTGATAGTTTATCTTTGACTTTAATATCTTCTTAAATTTGTAATCATTGTTTCACAATTCTTTTCTTCATATTCTTGATCTCTATATGAGCACAATGATTTCCCTACGACTATATTTCATCCTTTGTTAAACTATTTTGCAATATTTTTGACATATATCAAAATGTTTAATATATTTCTTGACATCTATGTATAAGGTGGACCACCATAATCCGCCTTCTTTCACTTTTTAGTGATGACATCTCTAAAACTATGATCCCCAAAGATGCCTTCTTATGCCTTCCTTCATTAGAATATCTTCCCATTTATGTTAATAGACAACCCAATAAATTATACCATCCCTTCCTATTTTATAGAGTTATCCTTCTAATAGTGTATAGAGGAGAGATTTTTACAACAACAGTTGTTTGACTAGTGGTGTCATATCATATGGATATTTTTGTGAAAAGTACTCTGACTAAATCATGAAGCTCTCGCGTTGTCATAGTTATTTTGAATAAAGTTGCACATCAAGTAAATCTTTACTATGCTCATTGGCTTCTTCTCAAGTGTATCAATTTAAGAAAGGTAATACGAACCTTGATTATTCCATCTTTACTTTACCATGATGTTAAAATTGAACTCCTAAAAAACCCAAAAAAAACATCTACATCTTCTTCTTTATATAATTAGCCTATTGAGTAGGTATTTTAGGGGTTCATGGTCAATATAAAAAGTAATTGGTATATACAATACATGATTTTTGAACATTTTTTGGCTATAAAAAATTTCTAGGGCCTCCCCTTTAAAGTACTAATATAATTACTTTCAACCTGTGAAGCTTAGTATCTAGAAACGACAATTGGGTGAGCCTTATAATCATTAGGTTTGAAGGAAAATGAGAGCATCCTAGAAAGCCATCCTAGATCAATATGCACATCCAGTATTTAATAATTTCTTCAAGAGCTTCCAACAAACTAATACAAGAATTTTCTACTATGTCATAAAAGCATAAACAAACATAGCTTAATTCCCACAATTAAAACCTTAAAGGAAAGTCGTTGCAATTTATAGATCTAATAAATTTCAGTATCATGATGACATGTAGATTTAATATTTCAAAATCATGAAATTAGAAGAATGAGACAAAAGAGAAAAACATAGATATACATGGGGAAACCCCTTTCAAGTAAAACATGTTGAACATTCTGGATAACTTAGCGGGGGGGGGGGGGGGGGGGAAAAANGGGGGGGGTGAATAAGTTATCATAAATCAATTTTATCAAACTTAATTTATTGGGAGCATTATTAAATCAATTAGACAATTAAAATAAATATGAACATGAAAGCACATAAACACCATACACCATGAATACCAGAATTTAAATAGAAAACCAAGATGGGAAAAACTACGGAGAAACTAATTCTCATGAATAATAATACTGGTTAAGGTAATTTTTACAAAGGCTCACTGTCGGGTTTCTCACTGTAGGTAAGACTCACTACCAGTAGGGCATAATACCCAAAAGTAATAAGGCTCACTACCAATAGAAAAAGGCTCTCTGCCAGAAAAATAATAATGAAAGGAATCCACCACAATAACTGTCACCAATAATAGCACTGGAAGAACCTCATTATCTTTTTCCTCTGGTCACAAACACTCATGTGCTTCTCAATATTAAGATTTTTTATTTTTCAGATTTGTAATCATCATACTCACATACATTATCAAACAAGATAATATTTTAAATATACCATATCATGCCACATAAACTTCTAAGTCAGCCAAATAAAATTTGAAATAGGTCACCACAAAATATTCTTATTGTGGTAAGGAATGAAACATGAACTACACAAAACCTCACCGCTTAATTCAACATAATACACACTCACCATAATATTCAAAACCAAATAATAGGATATACATGTTACACTATAGGCAATATTTCAAAGCACATTAACCAATTTCCAGATTGGTCTGGACCCAAAAGAACGTACCACATTATGTTGCAAAAAAATTGGACTAGGACAAACACCGCCAAAAATAGATATTCATAGCACAATATCTGGAGCACACCAATCCAAATCACCAAAGCATCAAAACCTCATACAATCAATCAAGATATGTTGACATCAATGGAAACCATTAATGATAACAACAATAGAAACATCAACATCACATTCCAACAATCTCCCCCTTTTTCATTGATGTCAATATTCGTCAATAACAAAACAAACCACTCAATATCAAATAATATCAACATCAAAACCTTTGTTCTCCCCCCCTTGACATCAAGAAAAGGGAAAAACTACCGCTGAAAAAATCACTTTTCTCCCCCTAAGAGGAATTTGCCAACCAGTGATCTAGAAAAGAATAACCATATAATACCCTGGACCAATGTACACACCGATGCATTTATTGTACACTAGGGAGGAATAAAACCCCTACTCTTTTGTATGTACATATTCAAGTCTTACCTCATTGTCCAATACCTTCTCTCTCAAGAAATAATATCTGATGGATATATGTTTCGGTCTAGAGTGTTGTACTAAATTCTTGGAAATGTTTATGTAGACACCTAAAATTTCTCAAGCAAAATCAAGAAAAGAGCAAAGTGAGAAATCAAGCAAAAATTATGAATTTATTGAATATCAAAGATATTAGATTAATAAAATAAAAAATACTAAATAATTATACAATTGATTTTAATCAATTAATTGTATAGTTCAAATCAAATTAAATCCAACCCAGTCAAGGGTAGACATGGCTAAAATAAATCAATTAAATCATCAATTAATTCTTATTATTCTCACCCACCACATGGGACAAAAATTAAATCAACCAATAAGAATAAAGAATTGAGCTCACATGGATCAAAGACCAAATTGATTCTCCATCACTCATCTTGAGGTGCATCTTGGACCTCCATTTTGTCTTCTTGTCTGAACATTTGAAACCAAGATTTTCTTTGTCTCAACCTTTGATACCATCAGCTCAACCCTTGGCTAATCATGCATCAACCTAATTCACTTATAAATCCTCTTCCTAATCTTGGAAATCCTATAAATAGGAGTGCATCTTAGAGAAAATGGATCAAATTATCTACAACATCATTACTATCGGCAATTCATTTCATAATCATAGGAGTTGATTTGTGAATTTGCATAATAGTGCTCATATTGGAGCAATTCTAGTGTAATTGAGCTATGATAGGGTAGAATAGCATCATTTAAACCTTAATTTATCATTTTGGGACTGTCACTAATGGATGCTAAGCTGAGAGCATTTGATTGGCATTTCTAGATAGGGAACCATGAGATTCTTCTTGCTTGTATGTTTGATTCAATAGCTTAATTGTTTAGATTTCATAATTGAATTGATCATATTTGCAAACTAATTTCATGAAGAAATATTTCTTATATACACAAATGGTGCCGACCTTGGGGCTCTTTCCTCATACTAACTTTTTCAATGAGTTTTTGGTGTTTTTGAGTGGCTTCATGTTGCAGATTTGTTAATTCGCAAGTACATTGATGCTTTTACAGAGCCAAATAACGCTTGTAGAGTGAAGTTTGATGCCTTTACGAGGTTAAATTATGCATTCCTGATAAATTTTGACACTTGTTAAAGATTTTTTCATGCATCTATAGAGCCAAATAATTTGTTCTATTTGAAGTCTGACGCCTTTACATAGAGAACTAACATGTGACAGGATTCTTCTATCTTCTATCTTACTTCTTTTAGTGCATAAAATCATGCTTTGCAATGCATTTAAGAATAGTATTAACATTTTCTAGCAGTTAAATAGCACTCTATCATAAGGAATAACACATATTAAGCTTTCTATAGTGCTTAGCATGATTTTAATAGTGCGTAGTAAATTTTAAATAGAACGTAGCACTGGTTCTATGAAAGATCAAAATTCTACAAATTAAATCAAAATTCGGCAAATTAAATGATAATATTTTGTTGTTTTGCAGATGACAAGTCATAAGAAGGTGCATGAATCAGGATATTATAAGAAACAAGAGGAGAGGAAAGAAAATAAAAGATGGAATGCATTGAAGGTGGATATGAATAGCAACAAGAAGTTTCAGGAGAAGGTGAGCATGCATCATTATTGGCAAATTGTCAATCTTTATCAAGCCTTTTGTAATGTGCCTTTCTTTGCTTTGGATACTACTCCTTTTGAGGTCCCTATTTGATTTCAATCATCTTATTTTTAATGATTTTGAACAATTTTCTTTTCAATTTAGATTTCCTCACTTTGCATTGGAGTGTGTTGGACTAACTTTTGTGAAGGAGAGGCTAAGGACATGGAACGATCACCGCTAGGTGAGTAAGAAAAATGTAAAATAAGAAAATCAAAAATGTGCCTAGCCTTTCTAGCATTGAATAAAGGTAAGATCTTAATCCCTTCGTAATTTCTTAACTTGTGGCATGTCAAATTTGAAATCTATCTTTAAGTAAAAGAGTGAATTTGAGTCACATATGAAGCATTAGGTCTATGCTCTTCACTTTCTTAAGTGAATTAGAATTAAAAACATGCCAAATTTGAGATGAGGAGGAACAAACCAAATTTTCTTGTGGATGAAAACTGCTAGGTATATGCTCTTCACCCTTTGGGTGAATCAAAAAGCCAAAAACACTCTAACCCCCCTAGAATAAACAAGCTTGGAATGAACCTTTGTTAATCATGTTTGGGAATTGAAGAAGTAGTAGGGATATGCTCTTCACCTTTTAGGTGAATCAAACTACTCGACCTTCTAATTCATTTATGTTATACCCTGCATACCCGTCCCTACATTTTGTCTACAAAATGTCAGGTCCCCCTTTTTTTGCCTTGGTTGTGTTTTTCTTCTTTCCCTTCTAGGGCCCTTTCCCTATCCTTTTCTTTATTTTTTATTTTCTTTTCCTCTGGGATCCGAATCCCAGAGTGTTGTTTCTTGAAGCCGATGACTTCTGGACCTTCAAGATACCGGTCGATCATTCCCCATTTTTCTTGGAAGGAATGATCGTTGGGTGTCCCGAGGCTTGAACTTCAGTGGTCAACCTATTTCTTGGATTAACCTTTAGTAATTAATGTGCTCCCCTAGGAATTATTTAAGGCCTTTTACTTTGTCATTTTATATTTACCATAAACTAATTACCTCCTAGCACATTATCTGAAGAGAAAAGCAAGGTATTTTATGAGCTAAGGTGTTTGAGCTAAAAGGTGTGGAGGTGGGTTCAAGGATTCTTCAGAGATTTTAGGTGACAGAGTGAGGCCATTTTCAGCTCCCCTTTTCAAAATTATGATTTTAGGGTAGGCCCTTGGTCTCCTTTTCTTTGCTTTGCATTTTTCCTTTGTTTTCATTTGTTTGCTTATTTTTCCCTGGTCTATGTGTTTTTGTTGTTGTTTGTTTCCTTTTTCCTTTGTCTATTTTTCATTTTGTTCTGCCCGTTTGGGCTTTTTGTGTTTTGGGTTCTCGTCCTCCCTTGTCATCCAAGTCATGCTTGTTTTTTTCAACACTGTTCCCCCTGGACCTGGTGCGTCTCATTTTCTTTGTGGTTTTCCTACTCGAAGGTGAGACATTTGTCTTCCTTTGGTGTATATGGTGCATAAATAGAATTATTCTGTCCCTCTCTACAATTTGTAAGTTCTATAAGTGTAAGGTTTGTAGAGTGTTGTAAACATCAGTAAATAGTCATTTGAGTCTTGTAATTAAAGGAGGTGAGCTCTTTAAATTTGGAGTGCTCCACACATTGTTAGTAGTCTAGGCTAGGTATATATTGTTAGGTTGGCTGAAGTTTTTTCCCTCCTGTACTAAGGAGACCATGCATCTTCCTAGGTTGTCTTTAGTGTAGGTCCCAAGGAGGTAACTATTAGGGACGCCATTGCCTAAAATTATTTATGAGGTTTGAAAACCATTTTCACCCAATAAACATGTCGACCTTCTTGGTTGATGCAGCCTTCTTGTCTAAGAAAAATCTATGTCAGTTTCAGAAGCCATCTCACTGGTGGTTCGTTAATAATTTCTCTCTCCTTTGTCATTTACGTCTTAATGGTGGAATTTGTTAGAAACACTGAGAGGGGGGGTGAATCAGTGTTTGTCTATTAATTACTTTTCAACAACTTAAACATAAATCAAACATACATTGAATGAAGCTTAACATAAGAACTCATAACACAAGATATGATTACAGGGAAACCTTGATCAGAGGAAAACCCCGATGGGAATTAGTACCCACAAATATTGTACTAGGTATAATGAACCTATTAAAGTTCCTTTGCCCTATTAGAAGTAGTCTTTACAATATGAGTACAATGACCTGGTTAAAGGTCTGACCCTGTTAGGAGTCTTTTACAAAAACCCTGTTAAAGGTATATGGCTCACTGCCCAATAGGATGAAGGCTACAACCTTCTAAAAGTTGATATACACTATATCAAAAGTGAGCTGCTGTGATGACACTGTTGTCTGATCAGTTTTGTGTATGCGTGAATGCTCTTACTCTCTTAAAGAGCTATAACATATACTAAATTCATCATACTTCTCTTCTATATCTTTCTTTTTCATAATAAACAACACTTGTAACATAACTTTACATTACATACTTATATGTTCATATCCGAATAGGCGCGACCCAAAACAAGACTCTAGTCGACCCTAAAACATAATACACAATGCTTTTGAACAAGTCAGCTCAATCGTGTTTACAACAATGCTAATTACATTATTACAAACATATAATCAAAGGCACTTAGATATTACATAACAAAATAATTCACGCTGATCAAAACACTTAGTCAACTTCCATGCTCTATCTTCTGGACTGTTGGTCTACTGATCTGTCTATAACTTCTCCATACTATTGTTCCATACTATGCGTGTCTGAATGTAGTATGTACACATGTCATAGAACATATATCTGAACATGCATATGATGACTCGATCTCTTGCACATGTGCTAATGTGCTGATCGTTGAATATCTCTGTCTGCCCTATTTTCCATACTTAGTCATTTTGTCTTTCATGATAGAAACTTAGTATGACTTTATTGCCATGATGAAAACACAAAATGAGTCATGCATCCTTAGGAAGTCAACTTTCCAACAATCTCCCCCTTTGTCATTTATGGCAACAAAGGAATGTGGCCAAGTTTTTCAAAATGACTTAACACAAAAAAGTAACTGTATATCATAACATCTTTTACATATATACATATACTACTTCTCATATATACACATTCTATATTACTCCCCCTTTGACATTAATGACAAAGGTGTGCAAAAAATTGTAAGTCTTCTACATACTTACTCCATGTAAACTTCAGGGTACACAATCTGAAGAGATTGGATCTCTTTCTGCCAGAATACTTTCATTGCATCAACTGTCTGAAGATGCACGTATAAGGCATATGTCAGCTTCTCCATTTTTATCAGATCCATGCAAGGACCTTGATCACATGTCACAATGGTAGCATCAATCTATTTTATGTTCTCATTAAAGACTGCTAGAGATGGCACAGGTGCATTTCTCAACTATGTTTTTCGGACTCTTATCTTGCTGATTTCCAACTTAGCCTTTTCAATCTTGTCTAACTGACCTTGATAGACATTATTGCATATGTTCATGTCTTGCGTGGATGTTTCAACTCATTTTCTGATGCTATCCACCATGATTTCTGCCTCTTCTACCTTTTTAATGTGCTCAGAGGTGAACTTCACTCTGTCCATGTAGTTTTCTATGACTTTCTTTCCCTTAGCTGCTAATTCTTTCAATATGGATTGCCCAATCTTTAGAGATTTTAGGTCTAAGGTAAAATTCTTTACCATTCATTCAATCTCTCCTTCTTGTATTCATCTTCTACAATTTTAGTAGCAGATTCTACTAGACTTGTAAAATGTGATTTGAAGTTTGTCAGAATGCTGTCCACATCTTCAACTGATTGAACTTTGGCTACTTTCTTGTTAGCAGGCACTAAGTCATTCAATATGTTCACTGATTCAAAAAAGTGAGGGTTACTCATCACTTTTTTCTCTTTTTCTTTTTTCATAGCAAGAACGTTGATCTTGATTAGGTCTTCTTCTCCCCATGCATCCATACTTGCTGAATCAGGAGTTAACCTTGACAACAATGAAGTAGATGGTTGAGTGGATGGTGAGAATATGGTATTCTGACTAGTATCCATGCTTTCAATCTTTATTGGAATCTCTTTGATTGGTGTCTCATTATCTTGAATATCTTTTCCTTCATTCAAGTCAATTGGATCATTGGAGGGAACTTCATCTTGTTGTGCAGATGTATCATCAGTGCACATTTCTTCAGTGCTCACAAATGCTTTATCAACTTTGTCCATGTCTTTTTCAGATGTTGTCATGGATATCTTGATATTATCAACCACTATAGTATCTTCTGAGTCTTTTCATGTATCAAAAGTTATTGTCACTGTGGGCGCTGAAACCTATGGACCTGTCATAGGTGCTTTCTGTATCACTGGTTCTATAACCTATTTGGGAGGAGCTGGAGTTACCTTTGTTGTAGGCATCATTGATGGATACATGTGTCTATCCATAAATACTTGTGCAAATTCCTTTTCACTCTCTTTACCTATCTGCTCATACTCTTTGTTCATAATTTGTAAAGTCCTTGTCTTGGTTCTGAGATGACGCTTCACCATATCTAATAGAATAGCCTTCTCATCATGTGAGCATATAGGGAGAAGAGTATCCAATGTTTCTTCTCTAATCCTCATGTCTTCCTCTATTGTATGTCTTTTCATGATCTCCATTATGTTCCATAACTTATCTAGCATCACTGTTTTGAGTTCAAGAACAGACTTCTTAAACTTGATCATATGAGATATGAAAATAGAATGTATCTCAGTCTTATCCATCTCTTTATACTTGTCATAGACTTTAGAAAGTGTATCTAATCTCCCTTCATTTTCAATCTTGTTCTTCAAAACATTTAGACTAGGTCTAAATCCTACCTAAGGAGGAGCTTGAGTATTTCTATCTTTTCTCCATGTGTTCCTTGATGATGGATGATTTATGGGTGCTTGTTTTCTTCCTCTAGTATTCTTGCTTTATATTGAAGGTGGAGATGAGTCTAGGTTAATAGTGGTAGAGGGCGCAAAGGTGCTCTCTACTTTCTTCTTCTTTTGGATCTCTTTAGTCTTCTCAAGTTCTTTGGCTATCTTGGCTTCTCTAGCTTTGTCAAGACCAGCTTGAGTGACTCCATGAACTTTTAGAATGTTAGATGTAATTCTGCATGCCTTCATTTTTTTATCAGCACTGTGCAAGATAGTATCCACTTCATTATTCTTCTCTCTGTAAGTGCCCCACCTTGGCTCATTAGGATCTTTGGGCGCAGACAATAGAACTTGTACATATCCTTCTAACACATGTTCTTCCACTTCATAACCAAGAGGATGAATCCATTTTGTTCTAGGTTCAACTGCCTCCATGCAAGTGCAATCTATTTCTAGCATGAAACATATGGTATCCTTATATTTGTCAACTATATTTTTAGATAATCTAAACCTATTCTCCATCTTGATCCTAAATGTATTGATATCCATATCCATGGCACCCCTTACACTGCTCTCTAAAGTGACCTTAAGAGAAATTTGAGACATTGTGGGTTTTCTCCTTTCTAGGTAAAGGTTTGCAACCTTTCCAACAATATGGAAATACAAGTAGATGATCAAAGATCCAAACTTGAATGTCTTTCTCCTATCATGCTTGATGATTTGAATGTTGACAATCAGTTGAGCATGCAAGATCTCACATAGGTTGTATTGAGTGCTATCCTTCACCATTCTGATAGCTGCTAGGACTATTACTGCAGAGACACTGTTCAACCTGCTTGCTTGCTGAAACTTATACCCAAGTATCATAGTTAGAAGTTTTATGTCATCTTCCTTGATAGGATCAATTATCATCCCATGCTTGTCACTTCTAGATAGGCAAACTTGTTCAATTTGTTTCTTGACATCCTTGCCAGTAGGAAAAACTAGTCTAGTTTTGGGAAGTCTAGTTAATTCATGGATTAGGTCTGTAGTGATGTGCACAAGAACCTCACCGATCCAGTAAAGGTCATCATGTATTCTTCTTAGCAAGATATTTACCCATTCTGGCTCATCAAACTCATGTGCATTGGAGTATTCGAAGATAGGGTTATCAATCAAGTGCGCGAACTCATCCTTGAATGTATAGTCAGGTTTCATCATAGATCCCATATGAGTGGCTATGCTGATATCTCCTACTATTTCCTTCTTAAAGTAAATGTATGCGTGGATATATTCTGCGTGCGTTTTGGAGAAAGATCCTTCCACATCATCCAGTATGGATTTGAATGGATTCTTTTTTAATACAAATCTCTTCCTCTCTACAATATCAAATACAACAGGAGTCACCATACTTACTTGGAACTTGATTAAGTAGGGTTTCACAAAATTTTGAAATGGCGCGACTGCTAGGGTTCCATTTCAACTTCTTATCCATTTGCTTAATAGCCAAATCTGTTATGCTTTTATGCCTTGATGCTCAGTGCTCTCCAAATTCTATGATCTCGAATGCAAGTGTGAAGAAGATCGAACACTTAATTTCTTTTATAAAAAGCTATTGCATTTAATGTTTGCAATCGTATGCAAATTACTCAGAGAATTTTCAACTTTGATCCCGATGCATTTGAGACAATGCATGAATGCATGCTGAAATATTATGTTCTTATAACCATGAATCTGTACGTGCATACTCAGAGGTGAGTATACCAACCGCGCAGGGGTCCTGAGCTATAATAGCTCCCCCTAAGACCAAGAAGGTCTATTCAAGAAGAAGTAGAGGGTGTGTCCACTATGGATGCATCAACTACTTTTTCAACATCATTATCCTTCCTTACTTCAACCCAAATTTTTCTTGAATCTTCTTTTTCTTGAACAAACTTGACTTCTCCTTCTTCAAATAGTGATTTCTTAGGATCCTCTTTCTTTTGAGGTCTAGATCTATAAAACCTTGAGATGTGTCCAGCCTTTCTAGATGTGTGACAAATGATAGGAGGTTTGATGTTCTTGTTCATCATGTTGCATTGCTTTGCTGTGTGACCATTGTAGTTACATATCTGACATGTAGTGTTCTCTAAATTTCTTTGAGGTGGATTTCTCTAATTGTTTTGATTCATTCTTCTTTGATTTTTCTATGACTGATTTCTTTGATTTGTTCTGCAATGTATATCCATGTGACCAAACTTATTATAGGAGAAACAATAACCATTGAAAGGTCTTACCTCTTTGCAATCTCTTTCCAAATGACCATGTTTGTTATATGCATAACAAGTTCTGTTAACTTGCTTGATTTCCTCTTTAGGTGGATCTGTTTTAATCTCTGCAACATTTTTAATTTTCTTTGCTTCTGAAGATGTTTCATGAGCTTTCTTTCTTTCTTGCAATGAATTGATTTCAATTTGTGCTACATTGAATCCAAGACTAGTAGTGTCGCCTTTTTTCTTTTGTGCATTAAGCTGAGATTGAAGTGAATTAGAACTTGTGTGGAGTTTATCAATCTTATCTTTTGCTTCTATTAATTTAGATTCCAACTTCCTCTTTATGTTTTCCAATTCCAGTACTTTCATGTTTGCTTTCAAGAGTTCATCATCTAATTGTTTGCTTTCTTTGATATTTTCTTCAATAGCAATTTGACTGTCTGTGAGCTGTTCATCCAGATTTTCAATTTTGTCTTTTAGAGACATATTCTCTTCATTGATATTTTTGACCATTTTCCCTAAATCACTTGTAGAATAATCTTTCAAATCTTTTCTTAATTTTTTGATAAGCATTTGTGAGCCCTCAACTTTCAGTCTAAGTTCTTCATTTTCTTTTTCAGATCTATCAAGATCTTCAAGAGCTGCTTCAAGATTCTTTTTCAAATGTTTTGCTTCTGCTGAGTCCATGATCTCTTCAAGTGGTTAAAATTTCTTTCAGAGGACCAGAGCTTTGATACCAATTGTTAGAAACACTGAGAGGGGGGGGGGGGGGGGGGGGGANGGGGGGGTGAATCAGTGTTTGTCTATTAATTAATTTTCATCAACTTAAACATAAATCAAACATACATTGAATGAAGCTTAACACAAGAACTCATAACACAAGATATGATTATGGGGAAACCTTAATCAGAGGAAAAACCCAATGGGAATTAGTACCCACAAATATTGTACTAGGTATAATGAACCTGTTAAAGTTCCTTTGCCTTGTTAGAAGTAGTCTTTACAATATGAGTACAATGACCTGGTTAAAGGTCTGACCCTGTTAGGAGTCTTTTACAAAAACCCTATTAAAGGTATATGGCTCACTGCCCAATAGGATGAAGGCTAAGACCTTCTAAAATTTGATATACACTATATTAAAAGTGAACTGCTGTGATGACACTATTGTGTGATCAGTTCCATGTATGCGCGAATACACAAGACTCTAGTCGGCCCTAAAACATAATACACAATGCCTCCAAACAAGTTGGCTCAAACGTGTTTACAATAATGCTAATTACATTATTACAAACATATAATCAAAGGTGCTTAGCCATTACATAACAAAATAATTCACGCTGATCAAAACACTTAGTCGACTTCCATGCTCTGTCTTTTGGAATACTGGTCTACTGATTTGTTTGTAACTTCTGTGTACTATTGTTTCATACTATGTGTGTCTAAATGTAGTATGTACACATGTCATAGAACATATATCTGAACGCGCATATGATGACTCAATCTCTTGCACGTGCATTGATGTGTTGATCGTTGAATATCTATGTCTGCCCTATTTTCCATACTTAGTCATTTTTTCTTTCATGACAGAAACTTAGTATGACTTTGTTGCCATGATGAAAACACAAAATGAGTCATGCATCCTTAGGAAGTCAACTTTCCAGCATAATTAATTCCCACGTCTGAACATTAAAATTTGTCCCAAGTAGAATTCATGCAACTTGTGCTAGAATAGTTGTTGATTAATTGTCATTACTTACTTGAGTTGGTTTACATGTTTCTAAGTACGTCAGCAAGGTCACTTATCTTGTCGGTGATGTCGTCATCCTTTTGTTTAGGCTTTGGGTGTTTTCGTGACCCCGGACTTGTCCATCATATTTTTTCTGTCGAGTCAGTATTTCCAGTCTTTTTGGGTGCAAAGGGAGGTTTGATATAATATAAAATTATTATATCAAAGGTAACCCACAGATATTTTTAAGGACTAATGATTTTTTTTTTAGAACGGAAAGTAATTAGTCACACCCAAAATATCGAAGCTGAAATCTGTGTTTATAAAAAATTCATATACTGACGGTTGTCTAATTTGCAGGTACAAGTTGAAGAAAGAAATAAATGGCTTCGGCATCAAAACTTCCTAGAAGTCTCAAACTTTGAAGTGTTTTAATGAGCACTTCTAAATATTCCAAGGCAGAGAGGATCTTGGAAAGGTTCCCATTGACCCAAAAGTATAAGAAAGGTGAGGTAATTCTGGGATCCCAAATTGAATCCATGCTAAAAGAGGCCATAGATACATATAGCGGTACCTATGCCAAACTAAAGGGCCTCATTCAAGTAATCCATCAACATCGATGGTCCAACAAACCTATCTCAGTTAACTTAGCAACATCTAGAATCATTCAAGTGGCTAGCTTTTCGTACTTAATGCAAACGTCAGAGCTAATCTTTCTACTGGCTAAATATTAAAATGCAGCCAATGGAGCTAATGTGTTGGTCACTCCCAACCCCATTGGGCACCCCTTTCCCATTGTCTCTCTAGACCATGATGCCTCCATCAATGGATGATGCATTCTAGTCTTCCTATATGCAATCGCTCTCACCAAGGCCACCTCGCTTGAGTAGTTTGAGGATGCGGATGATATTCCTGGTGCCACCTCAATTCAGAATGGCTAAAAATACTGTGTCGAGACTTCAAGAAGATGAGGATGGACATTCCTTGCCTCATTTTTAAGGAGCCCATCCAGGACAAAATTATATTTCTATGCAAGACTTTTGGGGAGCCTGATGCTTGGGAGTTCACCCCTAGATGTACTACTTTTTATATTGTATGACCACCAACAAGGCATGCTTTGACTAGGATGACAATATTGTCAAACACATGGATGCCCATATGAGGAGGGTCAGGCAGATCACAGGTTCTACATGAATTCCAATCTCCTTAGGCCACTACCTCGACAATGTCTAGGAACTCAGGGATTAACCACAATTGGCATCCTTGGGGATGGGACTGCACAGGCCACCCCATGGGATTACATTCCTTAGATTTATCAGGATGAGATTTTCCCCAATTTTCGTAAAGTCAACGATGCCTTCATCTTCCATGGTTTCAAGGCGATCACTAATGATAAGGGATTCAAAATGTCCTCAGAGGCCATGACCTTGGTTAATATATGGGGATGTTACTTCATCCAGTTCACATAACACACCTACATTCGTGTGTCAAGATTTTATGAGAAGCCCTTCCTGTTGCCCAAGCATTGCGGGGACATGATCATATTGCGATAATTTTGCAGACAGATCCTGGAGGTGCACACCCTCACGGCCACCAAGAATGAGCTAAGAAGTCTAAACTTAGCCAAAGTTTCACTTAGTCACAAGGATTAAAATCAGCATGGGTGACTGGAAAAGGTAATTCCCTATGGATTCAATCCCCATGAGAGGCACTTGGAGGATTTTTGGGCTAATTGCCAAGATTATTTTGACATCCAGAATCGGCTGATAGATACACTCCAAGGTGTGCTTGCACAAACACTATCTAGGACTCAATCTGTCCTAGCCTTCTCAAGATCCTAAACTCACTTCTAGGACCTCACAATTCTTTTCTCTAATAGCCTAAGACTTCACTACCTCAACTCTATGAGTTTCTTTCCTTGTGCTTCACCTTGAGGGGTAACTATCATTAAGTGTACTTCAATTCTTCACTCCTCCTTGGATGTCTCCAAGTGCAACTTAACCACATTTTCATCATAAGTGTTGTAGGGGGTGTATTCATCATTGAAACAACTATTTTTCTTCCAAATGATCCCATTTGAATAGGTCATTAAGTTTTTCTCAATCGAGTTCAAGATTGACCATGGTTTGGGCCTAATTGGTCTACTAACCCTAAACAGAGTGTTTTTCTCAATTCTTTCTTAAAACTTCCGAATAACCCAAAAAACTAACTTGACATTCATATACCCTTTTTCAAGACCTTTAATATTTTTGTGGTCTTAGGTTCCTAAGGCATCCGTTTAGTGGATTCCTGAAATGTAGGGCTAATTGGGCTATAATTGTGCAGTCCTCTAATTTCTACTAGGAAATCTACCTAAATGGATTGGAAAATGCCTAATCTCATTGCTATGTGTCTGTAGGACCTCTAAATCTCTAAAACCATTCTTTTTTCTATGCTTCCTCTCTTTCCCATGCAATTGCACACCAACTATTCTCTGTCATGCACCTAGCCGGGCAAACTGATCTCACCTAGGGCATGATCCCAAAAATAGAAAGCTCTCTTCTAAGCTCCTCCTTCCACACTAAAAAAATTCAATGAATCCCCTACCATATTCCTCAGGGCCATGATTATTTTCATGGTGGAGAACTATGGGGGATCCATAAAGCGAAAGACAGTCTAATCTACACCAACAACTATACTAGTTATCTACAAAACAATTTCAAAACCTACTCTAATGAATTCAAATCAACTACACTAGTGAACAAAAAAAGTTTAGAACAAATTATACTACACAGATCCAATGCTAAATCTCATAGTTCAATCCATAAAATGTCATTAAACATAATGAAAGTCGACTGTCATTGAAAACTAGAACTCTCTTCTTCTATTCACATCCAAACTTGCATTACATCACTCTCTACCTCAGGAAATGGGATCCTAGATGTCTTAATATGCCTTACCCTTGATTGTAGGTCATTATGGAAAATACCCATAATTATTCTTCGAAGAGAATCCAATTCTTGTAATTTTTGTCATGCAACATTAAAAGTTGCTAAAATTTTGTCAAGCAACATTGTGACAACTTTTACAACTTTGAGCAACATTAATGCTAAGGGTCTCTAATTGACCTAGAATGATGTAGAAACATCCTAGGAACTAATTTAAACATATTTTTACCCTTTCCAAAGCCTTAAAGGCTTTAAGATACATTTTCCCATCTTAGGCCTTATCTAGCACTATCCACTAGTAAATTATTAAACATCTAGGTTGGATTGAGCCTAGTCTAATCCACCTTGGAACAAACATGAAAAACCTTCTAAGTTTAAAAGGTAAAATCTATTGACTTGGCCAAGGTCATTTGCAAGATAAAATTTAAACTAGATTGGAGATTAGCCTTGGTGTTCTTGCACCATCGACAGTACTCTAGGATGCCGAAGGGAATGATGGAACATCTTAATCTCGTTCTCATGAAATTTTTTAGATAAAGGGTTTCGTGAGGACCCTGAGTATAAAGAAGAAGGTATTGAAAAGATGGACCTCCAACCAGTAGATTGGGACACACTAGAAGTTTTGGCTGTAGAGGTTGTCTCAAGAATAGTGATCCAGCACAACCACACCTATTCTGTGAAGGCTTTCCCCAAGAATGTCTGATTGGAAAATTAATTTTTGGGAGCTTCAGGCTCCTGGGCAGAAGAACAATCCAAAGCTCAAGGAAATGAAGAGGCTGAAGAGGCAGTAGCGGTCACGGCAACCAGGCACCACTCTAGAAGAGGAGAAAGTAGAAGGCAGAAAGGTCCCCACAAAACAAAGGCCTAGACCTTGAATCCATAGGTACGTTTGAGGTCAAAGTTCTCTCATCCTCCTCCTCTGATAAAGGAAATATTCTAGAAGATTCCCCAGAGATCTTACGGATTATTGTTGATGACTTCTTCTAGATTGGAGATTTGGGAGGATTACAGGGAATGTTAGATAGTTCGATGGACGAGATAATAGGATAGGAAGCCAAGGTCTCTGCACAAGAAGAAACAACATAGGCCACATAAGAGATGACCCAAGGGGAAGAAGATGAATCCCAGTCAGAAGAGGTTGAAGAAGGAAGGACAATAGAAAAGGAGAAAGAAAGTGAACGGGACAAAGAGAAATTATTTGTAGAAGAGGAAACTGGACCCTTGAGAATAACCGTACCCTCTAATATAGTACTCCAAATCCTAACCAATGGTCAGGGCCAATCACCACCACATGACATTCCTTTTAAAGAGGCCCTCAATGTATTCCAACAAGTAGATTTGAACAAGTTGCCTCTCCAGCCACCACCATCTAGCCCACAGATGGAGAATATTTTGGGAGATGGTGCAGAAAGATAAAGAGGAAACACAGGTGAAGATCCTGACAACATAGATGGAAATAATTTGAAGGGAGAACTTGAGTAGAAAACTAGGGATACTTCAAGCTCAGGGATGGTAATAAGCTGGTGAGTAGGACTGCCATGGTGGCTGGTAGAATCCTAGAGAAGAAAAGATCTGATGACATTGGTGGCTCCATTTTAACTAGCTGAGCTGTTGGTTGAAGGCAAGGTAAAAAAGAATCCCAAAAGGGATTCCAACCTTCATAACACTTGAAGGGACCCAAATGGAAATGTGGTGGAAGTAATAGCGGCCCCACCAGTAGGAAAAGAAGAATCAATGGTTACTGTCAAAGAATATGTTATTACAGAGGTGCCTCTGGGTAAAAGAAACCAAAGAGGAGAATTGGATCTCCTGAATGAGGAAAGCAAGGCCATCCACCCTCGGTATGAGAAGAAGTACCAAAGGGTCAGGGAACTTAAGTTTTCAAATGCAAATCTTCTTGGGATCCTGACAGGATTAGCACACCCACTTGACCCTAAAACACCCAAACCTTCCACGTCTAGGATGCTATTTCCACAGAGCGATGTAGATGCACTAAGGATAATGAAAAAGAAAGCATTGGTTGTTGATGAGTGGATGGATCAACAAATTGGGGCGGTAAGAAGCTTCCTGTTTAAATCTCTCTCTGATTTTTTCCAAGTGTAGGACACAGTAAATCAGTTGGAGGAAACCATTCCACAGTGGCAGGAAGAAATTGAGAAATATGGAGAATGGAGAGATGACTTGTGGGATATTATAAACCTTGGGGAAGAAATTTTGGACAGACATCCTAGGGGATGATTCATATGGGTTCATCAAAAAACAATACTTCAAACTTGCATTCAGAGTTAAAGTGAGAAAGCAATTGGTAAGGGTTTTGGAGGAGAAACTCTTGGCAGTCTGAACCTTGCTAGACTAGTATGGTACATTTGTCAAAGAGTTCCCTTCAACTGGTCCACTCAGCCTTGGTACTTATACTCCTATCAACACTATACTTAACAAATTTGATGAAGTGGTTGAATCTCAATTTAGGCCCTCCAGAGATTTCCATGACACCATGATGGTGCAACTCTCCCAGATGATGCTTATGTCTCATGATGCCACCAAGGTGGCTACAAAATTGAAGGAGAAGACTGAGGATGATGACAATCACCTCGAGAGATCGATTGACCATTGGGATTTTTTGAAGGACATGGAGGAGGAGGGTGTACTTCACATTTTGGAAGCATATGAGAAATGAAAGGGTCAATAGAATTTCCCATACTTTGGGAATCCCTCCTCCTATGGAAATTTTACTCAATAATTCTTTATTCTTTGAGTACAAGCTCTTGGAACCTAGAATTTTGGGTCCCTAGTTTTGTATTCTTTATGGTGATAGGTGTTTATAGTTCCTTTGGAGCCAACCGATCAATGTCCAATATTTTTTTTTAGACATGGAACAACTCTTTATGGCCCGATGTATCACTATTGGCTAGAAAGTTCACTGCAGATGTCTCCAGGATTCCAAGGCATCATTCCAACATTTAATATCTGGCGTATGGGATACCACTCAATGACTAAGAACCAGAGACACATTAATGAGGGTGTATGGCCCAAGTAATTAGAGATTCACCATCACATCTACAAGTACAAAGGCACTCTCCGTGATGGTGGCTTTCCCATAATTCTCTCTTTCTTTCCTCTCTTGTCTTCTCAAATAATTATATATAATAGGATGATCTTGATAGCACAGGTAGTACCAGATGTAAATATTTTAATTTAATGCAAGTATCTTGTATAGGTTAAGCTCCCCAGGTAGATAATATTTCTATAAATAATAAGTCTACCACCATTCCAAGGGTCAGCGAATTGATGATTTTGCTATCCACAAGCTATACTAAGTTTTCTAGCTATATTTTTTGTTCAAAGTTCTGAGTATATTAATTCTCCCTTGGAGCCTCTAGTGTAATCACTAGTGATGATGGATTTGAATTTAATGAAGGAATGAGAGGCACCACTTGGCACTATATTCTATGTTGTCTTTAGTTTTGGAGTTAATAAACTTATTTCATGTTGTATGTTTCCTTGTGTCTCCTGTTCTAGTTCTTTGATGATTTGATGGAATAATTTACCTTGCTACTAAAATATGTTTGATTAATGATCATTTATATGTTTGGTATCTATTGTTATTTTTTGTCTGGAGCTTTGTTGATTCTTTTGGAAATATACACGTCATGACTATAGATAGAAATTTATGCTAACCCTGTCTCATCTTTTGTACTTTTTATTTTATGTTGGAAGTAAAGAATAGTTGTAGGAAATCTGACCTTCTCAATTTCCTAGAGACCAATGAGTCAAAAAAAGATATCCCCTCAAAAAAATAGTCATGTGTCCAACTAAGCTAATCATGCACCATCGTGACCGAACTACTAGGTGCTTGAAGGCTAGGAGAGCTTGCTCTCTAGTAAGCCTCTTTAGGCAAAGTTGTTCAGTACCCCGATACCCAATGACAACTCTCTCCCTATTGGTGAGGTTGTCACAAAGTCTCATCAATAGAAACTAGCACTAGAAGGAGGGCATGAGCTCATCCTCATAGGAAAACTTTGACACCACACCTCCTGAGGGCTCCCCAAGTAGTAGTTTTAGAGACTAGGCTTTTTATAGGTTAGGGTCATTCTCACCTTTGTGCTTCAAGATAATACTTAGATTGACCCCTAGTCCCATATACTTTCCTGAAATTAGACCTCCCATCCGAGGAAAAAGGACCTACTAGAAAAAGAAAAATTTGAACCATCTATTGAGGGTCACAACTCCCCAAAGTTCCTAAGTTTCCCAACATCCCCTAGCAATGAATACCACCCTTGTGATGCCCCTAAATCAAATGGCTATGTAGTTCAACAATACTGGGTCCCCGATGGAACAATTTCCTAATGCGGTCAATGACCTCCTCCACATCTAGAGAAAATATACACAAAGTAAAAGCACCTAGGTCCCTGGACTGTGAAAGAGAACCTACAAGCATACAAGGATTCCGTGAACAGGCACCATATCTAACATGAAGATGTCATGAGTAAGATGTTCCCACTATCCCTTGGGGAAAGTGAACTGAATTGATACCTAAACTTGTTGGTCAAATCCATCAATTGTTGGCAAGATATGTATGTGGCCTTCCTAATGGTGTTTCATGTCCATGTAGACCTAGATTAGTCCTATAGCTAGTTCATTTCTATTAGGAAGGAGCCCAATGAGTCTCTAGCAACCTTTAACCATCATTTTGAGAGGGACCTATAACAATGTACAGGTCCCTTTATCCCATCTACTGAGGTAACCATCCATACTTACCTTAACACCCTATATCCATTTGTCATAACTCTCCTTTGAAGAACCATCACTGTCACTGAATGGTACACCTTGGAAAAGGTTTACAATCTCACCCTAGAGTTTTCCCAAAACCTAAGCAAAGCTCTTGGCAGTATCAGACAAGGTGTACCATATAGCATACAACATGGAGGAAATGCTTACTCAGTGGGGTATGATCTGAATACGGAAATGAGTGCCCCAACGATGAACCTGACACCCCAGTATACTTATCCCACCCCCCATCAAAATCCCTCAGGGCCAAAATATGTTCCATAGGAACAACTGCAGTAGCCAATGCCTCAATTGACTGGAATTCCTTTCTTCCAGATGCTCCCATCAGGACGGTTATCTTCCACCACTCTAGGTACCGGTGCTTCCACCCACACTCTTGTCGTTACACTGTGACGTGACTACCCACTTGTCTGTCAAAGTTGAATCCCTCCCTCAATCGTTGTCCTACCTCACTTAACACATGGGACAACTAAATATGGGACCCTCTACATCCCATAACACCAACTCCTCGCAGAGAGGAAACATATTTTTGGGACAGTGGAGTTCCAATAACTTTGGGCCTCCCAATCACTACAACAATAATAGGAATGAAAAAATCTAGCCTAACCATCAGCAATGGAATAGCATGCCAAATGATGGGGGTGTTCCCCAAGTCATTGTACACCCAAGGGGGTGTGGGTCCTAGCCACACCGCACAAAATGCCAAATTCCACCCCTTGACATCATGGTGTTAGCTACATGACATTGGCTCACATTTTGAGGTAAATTACGCCTTGTTGGAGAAGATTATTTAGATCTCCTAGTCCAATAGGAAGAAAAAAACTGATTCTCCTCCTTCGAAATCCTCACCTAAACCCCATCAATCTTATTTAGCATGTGGAACTATCTTCTTTGTGGAAGGTAAAGAGGACAACAAAGAGCCCAATTTACAAGGGTTATTCAATGACTCCATTCTATCCTTTGAAGCCAATGCCTTTACCAATCCCAGGACTCCTTACAACACACAAAGTCAATCCAACTAAGGCCCCTTCACAAAATTGACTCCCCCAAAGATTAGGAATATTCCATCAGATCCCATTCCAAATGTCAACCCTCCCCTATGAAAGGACCTATCCCCAATCATGTGTGGGATATCATGGGAAAAGGTCAATGGACTCTGAAAGGGAGGTTCAACATCATGAAGGTGATGGAAAATACCACCACCACCATGACCTTAATGGAAGTATTACTCAGTTTCTCCCAGCAGCGGAAGTCCCTCTTGCAATATTTGGAAAACTCAGAAGTTTGCAATCACCCACCAAAGTCTGTCACCTTTGACGATGCCAACATGGCTATATTCTGGGGAAACACAGAGGAGCCCCCTTTTTTCTCAGCCTTATAATTCATTGTAAACACTTACACAATTTCCTTGTAGATTTCATAGCATTTGGTAATGTCATGCCGATGTCTATCTATAAGAAGCTTCAATTGGTCCCCACACCTTCCAAAGGTGCAGTGTTCTAGTTGGACAAAACTATGGTAAAAATAGTGGTTGAGTTGAAAAATGTCCAAGTGCAACTGGTACAATATCCTCAAATATCCAGCATTATTGATATCCAAGTGGTAGATATCCATGAAATGTACGGGATGCTTCTAAGTCAAAATTGGTCTAAAGCCTTGAACTGATATATCCCAACTGACTTTTCCCACTTATGGCTCCCCTAGAGAGGGGAGGCAAATCAAATTAAGGTAGAAAGTGAACCCCAGATGAAATAGGCCCTTATTGATTATGGTTAAGTGGATGAAATAGCGTTCGCTGAGTTGGAGCCTAGGTTGTATAAGGCAAAAGAAATCTTGACCTTGGACTTCAACCCAGGAGGGTCGATACCAAACGAAGACCCCATTGCCACCCAAAGAGTTCATGACCTCATTGTAAAGCTAAAATAGGATGTGAGGTCCTAGGACAGGGATACGTCTTTAACCACTCTCCTATATAATACTTGGTGCCAAGTGCATTGCCAAGAACATTCCAAGCTAGAAAGTACACCATGCGTCAGCGCTGCCACTATTCACCTTGAGAATTCCCATGTAGAGAAATGTGGGGAATGAGATTTTTCTTTCTGTGGTCCAACAATCACCAAATCTCCCAAACCCCTCTCTAAGAAATCTCCAGGGAAAGTTCCTTCGAAGGATATTTGGATCTCAGTGCCTCTCCCTTTGGGAGACACACCTGAAGCCCCCTCCCATCCCAAACCAATACTACTTGTTACCTAGTCCCCCGATCTCACTATACTGACAATGACCTCTGGATCATTAAGTTTGATGAATCCCAGTCCAAATAGGGTTGTGGGTTTGAGGTAGAGCTAATCAATTCCTGAGGAAAGTGTTTCCTTGCGTCTTATATACTGTAATTTAATTGCACCAACAACGTCATGAAATATAAGGCCTTGATCCTTGAACTTCTATTTGCACTAAGAAAAGGGATCACTTTCCTCCGGGCAATGGGCTACTCAGAGCTCATAGTTAAGAAAGTTTAGAGTTAGTACACATATCATGAAAAATGGCTAGTAGCTATCGAAACAGAGTGTGGAATCTGATAGAGGAATTTGATGCCTTTGGCATCGACTTAATTCCTCAGAAATGAAATTTTTTCAAGAAACCCTCGCTGTGTCATCTAGTACTCTCAAACTTATGATAGGTTCCTGGTTCTTGAGATTTTCAATAGAGATGGTACCCACACCTTCCATCCCCAAAATTATAACCCATCTTTAGTTCTTCAAAGACGATAGACATATCCTCACCTTCATGGAAAATATGGGTTTCTTCGAAGACTACATCATGGAAGATGAAGAACATGACAAAACGGCACATGAAGGAGATGAGGATAGGATCCTTGATCTATCAACCAAAACCATCCCAAAGGGGATAGTGTCCCTTGATTGAATCTTTTATTTCAGCCCTCAAGCCAAAGATAGAACACCTCAAACCCACGAACTAAGGGAAATATGAAAAAGTGAACACCGAGATGGGCATTGAAAAAAAGTATGTTCACATTGGTACCTCTTTCTCACTAGAGGAGAAAGAGAAGATTATCATGGTTCTTTGAGAATACATTGACGTGATTACCTAGGGGTATGAAGATCTCAAAACCTATTATAAATCTATCATGATGCATACCATCCCTTTGAAACTAGATGCCAAACCATTCAAGAAGAAAGAGAGACTAGTCAATCCATTAATCGAACCCCTGATCAACCAAGAGGTTCAGAAATTTATAGCCACTCAAATCATTTTTCCAATCTGGCATAGCACATGGGTAGCCAACCTAGTGCCAGCCTGAAAAAAGAATGGGGAAATCTGATTGTGTGTGGACTTCTAGAAGTTGAATAAAGCCTCAAAAAAGGATAATCATCCTCTACCTTCACTATATGAGGTTTTAGAGATCGTCAATGGCTCCTAAATGATCTCCTTCCTAGATGGGCATTCTGAGTATAACCAAGTTATGGTCAATTTTGAAGATAGAGTTAAAACAATGTTCAGCACCAAGTGGGAAAGTTTTCCTACAGAAGAATCCCCTTCGAGTTAATCAACATCAGGGAAACATTCCAAAATGCCATGAATATCACCTTTGAAGGATTGGTCAATAAATGTATAATGATCTACATGTATGATCTAACCATTTTCTCCAGAGACAGGCATGATCACCCCACCCACCTTGCCAAAATCTGTGAGAGATGACGCCAATTTGGTATTTCCCTCAATCCAAAAAAATACATATTCAGAGTCACCGAGGGAAAATTTCTAGGACATATTATCTCTGAGAAGGGTATATCTCTTGACCCTAAAAGAGTAGAGGCCTTTCTTAAGTTGCAAATGCCTAACAATAAGAAAGAAATGCGATCTTTCTTTAGAAAGATCAACTTTGTCTGATGTTTCATTACCAGATTCACTGAGGTTGTAAAGCCTCTTAATGATATGATGAAGGACACATAAATTGAATGGAGTGTGAAAGAAAAGAAAGAATTTTTTCAAATCAAATAGGCTATCATGGAGGCCCCAGTCTTGGAAAGTCCTGACTACTCTCTCCCATTCCACATATATTCTTTTCCCTCTGCCCATTCCGCTACAATAGTGCTAACCCAGAAGGTCAAAGGGGAAGAACAAACCATTGATTTTATGAATTCCCCTTTCAAGAATGCCAAGGTATGGTATTCACCCCTTGAAAATAAATCTTTCACTCTTGTCCAGGAGGGAAAAACATTTTGGCATTATATTTTCTGCAGTAAAGTGCACATCATCATCCCCAACCAATTTGTTAGGTCATTGTTGCTTGAGAGTGAGTTGGGCGAACGTTAGGGAAATTGATGGCCATTCTCAAAGAATATGACCTCAAAATGTGACCCATGAAACTAGTCTGAGGGTAGGGATTGTCTAAGGCCATAGCTGAAATTGACCCATGCATTGAGTGTCAAACATATACCATGCACTCCCTGACCCAAGATCTATGTTATGCCGACTTGGTATACCTCCTTCTTAATAACCGATGCCCTGAGGGACTCATCCCAAGAAAACGTCAAGAAATTTTAATGAAGAGTGCACATTTCATGATCAAGAATGGGACCCTCTTTCATAGGAATTATGAAGGCATCTACCTCCAATGCCTTGACCAGGAACAAGTCACAAAGATGATAGAATAATTCCATGGTCATTTCGGAACTGGACACGGATCGGCTAACGCCACTACCCACCAAATCCTCTTGGCCAAATACTATTGGCCTCACATTTTTAAATATTTCCACGCCCATGTGAATAAGTACCACACTTGTCAGACTACTGCTTTGTGAGAGTAGAACCCGACAATGCCTATCTAGCCTATCTTTGAGGCAAGACCTTTCACCCAATGGGCATTTGATTTTATCAGGGAGATAAACCCCAATTTGTCCACAAATCACCGGTACATTCTAACTGCCACAGATTATTACTCCCAGTGTACTAAAGCTATACCATGCAAGAACAACATGACAATTATGGTGATTGCTTCATTGAGGATAACATTGTCACAAGATTTGAGATGTCATTCACTCTTGTATGCGATAATGGTCCAACATTTTCCTTAGCTTGGCTATTTGAATGGGCTTACATTAGGAACATTACCCTTAAATTCTCTAGAAAATACTATCCTCATGGTAATGGAGTAGAAACATCAACTAATAAGAACCTCTTGGAGGTAATCAAGCACCTAGCTAAGAAGAATCCCCAAGATTGGCACAAAAATATAAGATTCACCCTCTGGGAGGATCACATCCGGACTAAGACCACCTTGGGAATGTCTACATTCCACCTAGTTTATGGCCAAAATATGGTGTTTGTGGTAAACCTATGGATCCCAATCCTATAGTTTATGCAAGAGTTCCATATTCGGGATAACGTTGTGGAGGTTTTCCTCCTTAACTTGATGTGAATGGAAAAACATGGAGATAGTATACTTGAACACTTTACATGACACCAAGCGTTGGTTTGACAAAAGAGCTCAATACAAAGCTTTTCAGATCTCGGGCCTAGTCCTCTTGTAGGACAAGGACCGTGAAAAGAAGGGAAAACACACTAAGTTCTAGAGGATTTGTCTTGGGCCATATTAGATATCCAAGATCTATGGGGCTAACACCTATTGCCTTAGTTATTTGACAAAGAAGCTTTCCCATTTCCTGTCAACGGATAGTTCCTCAAACATTACATAAAATGAGGCAAGGGGTGGAGTCTCTCCCTTCCGAGGGATGTACCATATGTATAGTATGCTTGTAAATATTTTTTGGGGTGTCCCTGGTCAGCGTTCCCTTCCTTGTAAGAAGTTTTGGGCTTCTCCCTTGTTTCATCCTTTTGTTTGTTTGGTTTTGTCCCTTTTTTTTCTCTTTTGCATTGTTTTTGTTCTGGGTCTTGACGTTTTGTCATCTTTTGTTAGGATGGTATGCTTTGCATAACAAAATCACACATTGAGAGATTCATCTCACACATTTTCATGGTCCAGATATATGTGTTTAAATGAAGGTTGGTCTTGTTCTCATCTAGGAAACTTATAATGCAAGACCCAAGGTGACAGATAATCTTCATCTAATCTAGGTGTCATTATTTACCCCCCTCCCTAGAAGAAAAGAAGATTGGCTGATTTTGAGAAAAGGCAAGAACATTAAAAAAAAGAATAAAGGGTTAGTAGATGATAGATCAGTCACACTCTCCACAAATGGTGCCTATAAAATTAACTAAATAAAGGGTTAGTAGATGATAGATCAGTCACACTCTCCACAAATGGTGCCTATAAAATTAACTAAGGATGTACTCTGAGTCAAGCCTTTCCTTCTTACTCAAAAATAAAAAAGGATGGCGAAGTGAAAGAAGTACTGCCCTGGTAACATGCTAAGCTTGAGGACCCCGATGAAAGAAGTAATGCCTTTCCTCATCCCCCCCCCCCCCAAAAAAAAAAAAAGNCAAAAAAAAAAAAGGGAAAAGGTCTAAGGAGATAAAAGGCCCCATAACCCTAAGAATAGTATGAGTCATGTCAGGCACTATCTCTTGCTGTGTTAGTATGATTTCTCTATTTTTATATGCTTGCGACCTGCTCTCCCTTTCAGACCCATGTCATATAATTCAAGGAGATGTCAACATCTAGTTCATGGTAAATTTTTGGATCCCTAAATTGATGTTGAGGATGAACGTACCCAATGAAGGTATGGCCCTCATTTTTCTAACCAAAGGTTCTAGATTTCTCAAATTCACAAGGCATTTGTCCTAGTGAGTCGCCGTTTGTTATGACCTGTATACCTGTCCCTATATTTTGTCTACAAAATGTCGGGTCCCCCTTTTTTTTTCCTTGGTTTGATTTTTCTTCTTTCCCTTCTCAAGCCCTTGCCCTTTCCTTACTTTTCTTTTATATTTTGGTTTCGTCTGAGATCCAAGTGATGGAGTGTTATTTCTCGAAGCAAATGACTTCTGGACCTTCGGGATACTAGCCGATCATTCCCCCTTTGTTTGGAAGGAATGATCACTGGGTGTCACAAGGCCCAAGCTTCGATGGTCAGATTCTTTCTTAGATTAAACTTTAGTAATTAATGCACTCCCCTGGAAATTATTTAAGGTCTTTTACTTGGTCATTTTACATTTATTGTGAACTAATTACCTCCTGGAAAATTTTCTAGAGAGTGAAGCAAGGTATTTTCTGACCTAAGGTGTTTGAGCCAGAAGGTGTGGAGGTGGGTTTGATGATTCTTCAGAGCTTTTAGGTGATAGAGTGAGGCCATTTTTCAGCTCCCACTTTCAGCATTTTGAGTTCAAGGTAGGCCCTTGGGCTTGTTTTCGTTTGTTTGCTTGTTTTTTCCCAGTCTGTGTTTTTTTTTGTTGTTTGTTTCCTTTTCCTTTCTTTATTTTTCGTTATGTTCTGCCTGTTTGGGATTTCTGTGTTTTAGGTGCTGGTCCACCCTTGTCATCCACATTGTACTTTTTGTTTGGTGTGTTATTTCCCCTTGACCTGGTGTGTCTTGTTATCTTCATGGTTTTCCTACTCAAAGGTGAGACATTTGTCTTCCTTTGGTGTATATAGTGTGTAAATAATGTTTTCTCATCTCTCTTTGTAGTCTGTAAGTTCTATAAGTGTAAGGTTTGTAGAGCATTGTAAAACTCTACAAGTAGTTGTTTGAGTCTTGTAATTAAAGGAGGCAAGCTTTGTAAATTTGGAGTGCTCTACACATTGTTAGTAGTCTAGGCTGGGTGTATATTGTTAGGTTGGATGAAGTTTTTTCCCTCCTACACTAAGGAGACCATGCATCTCCGTAGGTTTTCTTTAGTGCAGGTTCCATAGAGGTAACTCCTAGGGACATCATTGCCTAAAATTCTTTACGAGATCTTGTTGGTTGTATTCCTGGTTTCGTTGGTTTGCCCTAAAATTTTGTTGTCTTCATGCCAAAGTTCTATCCCAAATCAGAAAATCTGTTTGAAATTGAAGTATCCCTGTGAAAATTTTGTGTTCTTAGGTCAAAATCCACATGAATAGTGTAAAAACCCAAAACCCTAAGCTATCTTCTAAGTGAAAATGCAAAAAGGCCCTAAAATGTTAATCAAGTTTCTAGTTTTGCATTACCTTTTTGAGAAACTTAAGTCATGTGCCTTTTTCAACAGTTGCCGAGTTGCTTAATCCTAAAATCATATTCCATATTTTCATGAGACTTGGCAATTAACTATTGTTGAGATGTCTCAGAAAGAAAGAGAATATTCCTTATAAGTTATGAGACTTGGCAAAGTCATTTAGTCGCGAAGTCTCCCAATGAAGAAACATGTCATCTGGAAACATGGAAACAAGCAGTTAAGTCGCGGTGTCGTGCAAATTATCCTGCAGTAAGTAAATTTTTATGATACTTAGTGATTGCTTCAGTCGCGGGGTCTTCAAATCAGAACACAGTTAAGTGACAAGTTAAATGCTTATATCGTGTTGTCTCTAATTAGAAAGTTAGTTAAGTAAAACATTCTGAGACTTGGCGACAAACTGCAAGGTGATTGAAGTATATGGTAGTCAGGTAGTCATTGGTTAAAAATGCTAAGTCAGCATTTCTTCAGTGATTTGGAGATAAACAGTTAGGATGAGACACGTGTCCACAGTGAATATAACAAAGGTTAGTCATGTGGTCTCCCAAAAGGAAAAAATCATTTGGTGATTAAGAGACTAAAGGGTATAAGGCTATGTATTTTAAAGTTGTCGCATGGTCTCCAAATGATTTAAGGTATTTAAAATATACTCAGTGACTTAGCGGAGCTGTTAGATGCAGAATGAGAAAAGATCAACGGTAGTCACTGAGTCTCTATCAAATTTGCATAAGAGTAAAAAGTTCTCGCGAAAATGAGATTAGCTTTAGTCGCATAGTCTCTGAATTGAAATTAAAGGATAAATATATGTTGCGTAGTCTCCAAAAGAAATATCAAGTAGCAGGTTTAATCAGTGATTGGGAGACTAAGGTTAGTCATGGGGTTTCATAAATTAAAATAAACATTTAGAGACTTAGCGATAAGAGTTTAAAAGATGAAAAGTAACCTTCAGTCGCGGGGTCTCCAAATGAACTTTGGGTTTGGTATTTGATCTGGCAACTTGGATTCATTCAGTCGCATGATCGCCAAAACTTAACCATGGTTAAGCTAAGTGAAGGAAATCATACAGTTTAGTAGGAGAAACTTGAAAGAACCAGAGTATAAGGAATATAGGGCTCCTCAGAACAATAGGCCTTCTTATAATAATACATACAATCCTCAAAATAGAATGAAAAACCATCCTTATGGAACTTAGTTCAATGATGGGAAGCTTGTTATTCTACCTAGAAAAGAGAATACAGATAACAGAATTCCAGACCCTCTACATAAAAATGTTGTCCAGTTTTGCAATGATGATCCTTGGTGTGAGGCTTGTGAAGCCCCTCATAACCCTGATTTTTGTATTGTTTCCTTAGACTTGAGAGTAAGTGAAGAACATGGAAATGATGAGGGTGAATAGTGTGATCATAGTATGACAAATACTTACTCATGCCATGATATAGATTCAGACAGTGAAAATGAAAATCATGATTCCTGTAGTTCACAAAGAAGGGTAGAAAATCATCATCAACAGATCTTATCTGATAGTGAAACTGAGAAAACTGATGATCTTATAAGATGTTATGCTCAAAACAATCAGGATGTTCCACTTATTAGAAAATCTTCAGATGAAGAGAAAGCTAGGATTACTATAGATTCAGTAAGCAAGGCTAGAAGCAACTACCATTTGAGAAATAGAGTAGTGGGTAGGACTAGTAGTCAGCCATCAAGTGTCTTTATAAAAGAAATAAGATAGACACTAAGTATGTGCAAAAAAAGGAAGGACCTGGTGAAAATATAACTAAACATAAGGTCAAAATCATTACAAAATCCCTTGAACCAAATGTTGTACAAGAAGGAGAATTGAAAAGGCAAGAAACAAGTACTCCTGTTCAAAAGATGGAAAGCAAAAAATTAAAAGAACGAACTCTGAATGAACATACTGAGGAAAGTGATATTACTATTGATAAATCAAAATCTTCAAATGTGAAATATAGTCTAGTAGATATTGGTCAATGTTTGTCCCAAATGACAGTTAAGGTACCATTTCTAGAGATGATGAGAATTAAAGAACACAAGAAAAAGGTAATGTCATTGTTAAATAGTGTGCCCATAATAAAGGTCCAAAGTCCAGAGAATGTTAGCAAGAAACCAATTAAAAAAAGGGAACGAAGTTGAGGTGTTAACATCTAAGATTTCTCAAATTTTCTTGAATACAACTTCTTCCCCAAAGGTTGTTGACCCATTTTTTCTTTCATTGATAATTAATGGAAAGATGCTAAAAAATTGTATGATTGATTCGGGGGCATCTAATACTATTATGCTAGTGGAAATCATGAGGTCAATGGGATTACAAGTTGATACTCCTCATGGGAGATGTCAAGCCATGGATCCTAGAGAAGTCCTTGTGATTGGTACCATTAAGGCTATGCCTTACAAATTAGAAGCCTTTCTCTTTGTTTTCATTTGCATCATTTCATACAATTGCTGCTATTTTGCTACAAAAATATGAACAAGGATTTGAACACCCAATAGCTTTCTACAGTAAATCCTTACAAGCTACATAACTTAATTATGAAATAATGGAGAAGTAGGCTTATGCTTTGGTAAAAGCTATGAAGTCTTTCAGGCCATACTTGGTTTGTGCTAAAATACAAGCATCTGTTCCTCATTTTGCAGTGAAAGATATTCTTATACAGTCAGAGGTAACCAGTAAGAGGTGTAAATGGATCACCAAAATTCACGAATTTAACCTTGAGATCCATATTACAAAATTAATAAGAGAACAAGGCTTGGAAAAGCTCATGGCAGAAGAAAACCTGGATCTAGTACAAATAAATTAGACATATATGCATGATGAAACTACTATAAGCATAGAGAGGCAACCATTCTATACAAATATTGTGGTTTTTCTCAAAAATGCCAAATGTCCTGATCATATGTCAGAGAATCAGAAAAGAAGTCTGGGATTAAAAACTCAAAGATACACTTTGATCCAAGATGACTTGCATTGGAAGGATAAGAATGGTGTATTGTTGTTATGCCTTGATAAATACCAAGCTAAAAGATTTTTATGTGAAATGCATGCAGGAGAATGTGGAGGTATTTTTTCTGCTAAAACTACTACCCATAAGATTTTAAGGGCTGGATACTATTGGCTCACTTTATTCAAAGATACTTATGAACATGTCAGAAAATGTGAGCTATGTCAAAGGTTTTCAAATAAGTTGAAATTTTCAGGTGCTCTGTTGCTCAACCAAGTAAGTACTGAGGCTCCCTTTACTATGTGGGGAATTTATTTTATTGGTGAATTATAGGAGGGGTCTAGTGGGGGACATAGTTGGATATTAGTTGCCACTGATTCTTTTACCAAGTTGATTGAAGCCATCCCTACAAAGAAAGCAACAAGCAGGGTGGTCACTAAATTTCTCATGGAGAATATTATAACCAGATTTGGTGTACCTGCTAAATTAGTAATGGATAATGCCATGAGTTTTAAATCAGAAGAAATGATAGATTTCTGTGAAAAATATGGGATTACAATATCATATTCATCCCCATATCCTCTACACGCCAATGGACAAGCTGAGCCTAGTAATAAGAGTATCTTGAAAATACTACAAAGGACTTTGGAAAAGAATAAAAGAGCATGGCATACTAAGTTGAAGCTAGCACTTTGGGCTGACAGAATAACAGTGAAAAAAGCAACTGGTAAGTCTCCATTTGAGCTGGTGTATGGTCTACATTCAAGATTTCCTATCAACAATTTATTACCAATATATCAATTTATACAAGAGGAACATTTAGATGTTTCTGATAATATACAGAATAGAATGACTCAGTTGATAGAATTGGATGAAGTAAAAAGAAATACCCAAAAATAAAACATAAAGTTGTAATAGAAGATGAAATACCTTTTTGATAAAAGGGCTACGAAGAGAAAATTCCATTCTGGTGACCTAGTTCTCCAATGGAATGCAAGAGTAGAAGATAAAGGAAAACACAAGAAATTTGAGTCTTTATGGCTTGGACCATTTATTGTCTCTCAGAACTTTGGAAAAGACTCTTACTTATTGAAGAACATGGATGGAGAGGATTTTGAGTTGCCTGTGCATGTGCAATTTTTGAAGCCCTTTTTCAACAGAGAATCAAAAATCATGCACAAGTAAGTATCTATCATATTATGAATACTTCCCTTTGTTTATGTAAATGTTGTAAATAGTTTCTCTTCTATTTTAGGCTAGTTGGGTTCCTCTTCATTTTTTGAAAGGTTTGCAACCAGAGATTCTGTGGTTCTTTTCCATAAACTATGTTTAGCCAATCCATAGGTAGAGCCACTATTGGTTGTATTCCTAGTATTGTTGGTTTGCCCTAAAATTTTGTTATCTTCATGCCAAAGTTCTATCCCAAATCAAAAAATCTATCCCAAATTGAAGTATCCCTATAAAAATTTTGTGTTCTTAGGTCAAA
Organism: Thuja plicata; assembly: GCA_018584345.1. NCBI lineage: Eukaryota > Viridiplantae > Streptophyta > Pinopsida > Cupressales > Cupressaceae > Thuja > Thuja plicata. The sequence goes on along the minus strand of MU225712.1, from coordinate 1,314,660 downwards.
ATCCACATGGATAGTTCAAAAACCCAAAACCCTAAGCTATCTTCTAAGTGAAAATGCAAAAAATCCTTAAAATGTTAATCAAGTTTCTATTTTTGCATTACCTTTTTGAGAAACTTAAGTCATGTGCCTTTATCAATAGTTGCCGAGTCACTTAATCCTAACATCATATTCCAAATTGTCATGAGACTTGGCAGTTAAATGTTGTTGGGATGTCTCAGAAAGAAAGATAATATTCCTTATAAGTTATGAGACTTAGATAAGTCCTTTAGTCATGAAGTCTCCTAATGAAGAAACACGTCATCTGGCAACATGGAAACAAGCAGTTAAGTCATGGTGTCGTGCAAAGTATCCTACAGTTAGTAAATTTTTATGAGACTTAGTGATTGCTCAGTCGCAGGGTCTCCAGATCAGAACACAGTTAAGTGAAAATTTAAATGCTTATGTCGCATAGTCTCCAATTAGAAATTCAATTAAGTAAAAAATTCTGAGACTTGGTGACAAACTGCAAGGTGAATGAAGTATATGGTAGTCAGGTAGTCACTGCTTAAAAATGATAAGTTAGTGTTTCTTCAGTGATTTGGAGAAAAACAGTTAGGATGAGACACGTGTCCACAGTGAATAGAACAAAGGTTAGTCACGTGGTCTCCCAAAAGGAAGAAATCATTTGGTGATTAAGAGAGTAAAGGGTATAAGGCTATGTATTTTAAAGTTGTAGCATGGTCTCCAAATGATTTAAGGTTTTTAAAATATACTCATCGACTTAGCGGAGCCGTCAGATGAAGAATGAGAAAAGATCAACGGTAGTTGTAGAGTCTTTATCAAATTTGCATAAGAGTAAAAAGTTCTCGCGACAATGAGATTAGCTTTAGTCGCATAGTCTCTGAATTGAAATTAAAAAATAAAGCTATGTAACGTAGTCTCCAAAATAAATATCAAGTAGCAGTTTAATCAATGATTGGGCGACTAAGGTTAGTCGCGGGGTTTTGTAAAGTAAAATAAACATTCAGAGACTTAGCGATAAGAGTTAAAAAGATGAAAAGTAACCTTTAGTCGTGGGGTCTCCGAATGAAATCTGGGTTTGGAATTTGATCTGGAAAATTGGATTCATTCATTCACGTGATCACCAGAAGTTAACCATGGTTAAGCTAAGTGAAGGAAATCATACAGTTGCTAGATCTCCAGAATAATTGAGAGTTAAGAAATTTGATCAGCGATAAGGAGATACTGCACAATCGCGTGGTCACTAAATATGAAAAATGATAAAAGGTGGTAGTTTCTGACATGACAACATAGAGATTTAGTGTGTAATGAAAATCCAAGATATTAATTACGGTGTGAAAAAGGTAGCTGAGATGTCTGGCGAAGAAGCAATCATATGAAGACATGTCATTCTGCTCAAATTTTATAAGGGTTTTTTTTGAAAATGCACTCATATGAATTTGACTTCCTGTCACATTCATGAGCTATGGCTAGGATTTCAATTAATTCCACAGCATGTTAACTTGAAGGAAAAATTGATTGTCTCTTCAATGATGAGCTAAGTACTTGGAAAAGTTACCATAAAGAGACTATGGTAGGTTCATTTTCATTTATCGTACATCCATAATTGCAGAGCAAAGAATTGCTAGGTCTTTTGTGTTCAAAAGGTAGAAATTGTTCAATTTCAGGGTAATTCTCTGGTTTTCAAGATTCTTGAATTGTTAGTAGTATACAGAGAAAAGTAGTGAGTCCTGAGAGGAGATTTGTCTCAATATCAGTGAAAGAGAAGTGGAAACAGAACAAGATGAGTAAGGCAGTCAGTGTAGCTTCTACCAGCAGGAAGAGTGATGAAGTAGATGATGATGCTAAGGGAAAGAGGAATTTCTCTGATGAATTTCTAAAGTTATTTCCTGGTTCCACGAAGAACAAGAGGGAAAACGCCAACTTATTGGTAGATGAGTACTGTGAAATTAGAGATTCCCGCACTCTAGGTTCCACAGGTTTTTCTCTTTACAACTATTTTAATAATAATTCTAATAAATCCATCCACATATCAAACCCTTGGACTAGTGGTCTAGCTAGGTTAATTGTCCCTGATGTCTATGTAGACGTAGACTTTTTTCTAGGTCTTGCAAGCCATTATGATGCTCTGTCTAGGACAATTAAGAAGAATGATGGTACTGCCCTATTGATTTTGGATTAGGATATGGAATTATAAATCCAAGGACTGTGATTTTTATGGGTTTGAGAACTGGATTTTATATCCCTTGATTCAGAGTATGGGTATTAGCACGACTAGACTCCTAGTAAAGGTGTTGCAGTTGCTGAGACCTTGTGAGTATGTGGATAAATGGGAGGGTGACCACAACTGGGGAGATTTATTTTTTGAGGAGAATTTTACCATGATTAGGGTATATGGATGCACACATCCTCCTCATGTTCTAGCTTATCATGTGCCATATAGAGTTGTAGCTATGGAGTTCATTTGGCAACTGTTGTTGATAGATAATGAGCACTTTGCACCACATAGGAAGGGGACATTACCCCTTAGGGAATTTGAATTTTTTCAGTTTACAATTGGTAAGGGTGCCATTGATTTAGTGAGCACATGGCTGGAAAGATGCAAGATGAGAGCAACATTATACAGATACATTGACCCAGAAGGATTCATTGCAGGAGCTAGGAAGCTCCTAACTCCTACCATACCAAACACAAATGTACATGGTTTTTGTGTGGAGTAGGATGTTATAAGGAGTACTCATGATGAAGATGAAGTGAGGACAAGAAGGGAGAGAATTCAATAATTACTAAATTTGGAGAAGCAAATAAGAAGAAATGGACTATCATTTGGAGGTTTTTAACTTGACCTACCATATTTTGATAAGATCAAGGCTATGGTTGATAAATTTTACACACTCTATGAGAAATTGGATAGAGTTTTAGATACGAAGAAAGGGGGAAAAGAGTCTAAGTATTTAGAGTCTGAATATGAGAGTGATAGTGATAGAGAATATGCCCATCCACCTCAAATTGACCAACCTCAATAGAATATTGCAGAGGTAGCTCAGATACAGGGAGACAAAGGGCATATTATAGACCTGACTGAGGTATCCCAACCAAATGATATAGAGGAGCCTGCCACCAAGAGGCAAAATGTTTACCCTGGTCAGACATCCTTTGTAAGAAAGGAGAAAAGGGGAGATAGGACAAGTGTTCTTATTCCTTGCAACAGGTTATATGACCACAATTTAAGGAAAGTAATTAGACAAGGAAAGAGACAACATCATGATGAAGAAAAGAACTTAGAGTTGCCTCTTAAGGTATGTATTGATGAAAGGTTACTTCACCAGCAAAAATTTTTAAGTGATGACAGTTTTATTAAAACTAATGAGTTTAAAGATTTTCTGAGATGGCATAAGAAGGAACAAATCAGAGAACAACTAAAGTCAGATGGTGAAGAGAAAGTGGAAAATGAGGCTCTGCTAGCTCTGCAAGCCTGTGACCCTGATAGTGAAGATGGCTCTCTTGATGAGGCAAGAAAAATGGTTTTAAACAATGGAATTTTGCTTGTCGAGGGTTGGGATTTATCCTCAACATTCATAATTGATCAAATTAGAAAACAACCAGATCTTAAGTTGGCAAGTGAGATTCAGATGGGTGACATGATTAATGGATTTGGATATAGTCCAAAATCACAAGCCTTTAGTATTCAGAACCTATGTCCAAGAGACCAAAAGCCTCAATTGGTAAACATTCAGGAGAGTATGGTTGGAAATTAAATGGTCTAGACAGTGCAGAATACTGGAGATCTTGAGATTTCCCAGATCATGACACATTGGGCACACTTGAACAAGGATAAGACAAAACAGTTGTCTGAGAAGTGTGGTATTTTGATTGAGGAAGCTAGTGCCCTAGTGAAGGATAGGGAATTATGTCACATAAAGATACACTAATAGGACATGGTCATTGCTAAGATGACAAAGCAATTACAGGAGAAACCTGAAATAGTTTATGTGCCCTCAGTGCAGCCTTTGTAGATAGAGGAGAAAGCTGAAGAAAAGGAAGTGGTTGAAATAGAGGATGTGGCCCAAAAGAATAAAGAAGTGGCTTTAACTGCATTAAGATGCATTCTTCAGCATAGGATAGATATACTCAAAGATAAAATAGATATCATCCTTAATGCCTATAATAAATTACCCATATTACATACTGAAGTGATTGGGTAGATTTCAATTTTGAACCTTCATTTTGTCACTTGGTCTCCTAGGGTACAAATGTTTGAGAAGCTTGCCTCTTTATAGCAGCATAGATCAAATTTACCTCAAATTGTTACAGAGGTAGAGGATGAAATAAAAAAGGTAAATATAGCCTTATCATTCTTTAAAGGAAAGTTGAATCAGATAGAGGCTAAATTAAGCCTATTTTCACAAGATTTTAATAGGTTTGTTCCTCCTTTGAAAGGAGAAGATGATGAGGTCAAGGCCTTGGAGGCCTGGAGGAGTGATTTTAATAGAAAAATGCCAAGCAATGAGGCATTTATTTCATAATCTAATTTAGATTTAGATGGCTTTAATAAGATTTTGGATGAGGCCTTTAAGGCAGAAACTGATATGAACAAGTTTTTAGTGGATGTTAAGAGAATCACAGATGTCAGATGGGAGAAACAGAAGGGACAACTGCAGAGCATACAAAGTTTAAAATGGCCTTCAAAGGATGAAGTGACAGCTTGGGACTTAATGACCAAGCTAGAGAAAAAGAAGCCTGTGGAAGTAGAGGAGGAGATCCTGGATGAAGAATAAAGAGGAACACTTGGCGCCTGACTATTGAGCATAGGGAGGTTATTCATTTTCAAAGATAAGTGTATGTTAGCTTGAAATGGTGGTCACTTGATCTCAGTATGAATATCAGATGCTATCCTAAACATTGTTAGATAAAGTTTCTGGTGTAGGATAACCTAAGCTATATGAGATTAAATTTCCAAGTGTGATAAAGTAGATTTTATTAAGTTTTGAGCCCATTTGAATCATGATGTAAGGCTATGTGAAGCCAATTTGTAAAAGTTGTTCAAGTTATCCTATTATGGTCTGGGTTGCGTAAAAGTCATGAAAATGTAATAAGAGATGGTGAATTAGATATGTCATATTTAGTATATTTTAGAGTGTCTGTAATGTCCATGTAATGTTTTGAGAAGTTTGGAGTTAAAATTCACAAATTGCCAAAAGTGCATAAAAAGTTGTAATGCAAAAATGTTGTCAAATGCATAAATATTGCATTAAAAGTTGTAAAAGGGAATTCAAATGGTTATGAGAGGTAGTTGTATGGTCTCAACTACCAATGAGTCTATAAATATCATTTTATGGTCGAATCAAATCATATTGGAATAGATTGGAAGGAAGGAGAACATTTTGAGACATTTTTTGTGCAATATATTGGTGTTGTTTTGATTGGTTTTTTCAGTTTTAGTATTGGTTCCAGGCCTTGTACAGACATGTACGGCCTAGAAACCTTGTAAATATATATTTTATAGATAGTGTGAATAATTACCTTCCTTTTCCTTTTTGTTTGGAATCATTTAAATCTTTTTTGAGAAAGTTATGCAAGTTTTGGTGGAAGTTGTTGATTGCAGATTTGGGGATTTCAGGGAACAGTCATATTGCAGATTTTTTTATGGATAGAATTTTCTCGAATCAAGACCTCTAATAATATTCATTGGAAAGATATCTGAATTATCTTTCATTCCCTTTTTGTTTCAGTCATTTTTATTCAGATTTGTGAAAGTTATCAGCATTTTAGTGAAAACTGGTTTTCAACAATCTTCAATGGAGTGGCAGTCAATGGTTTCTATTTATGTCTTGTGTAAAATGGATATGTTTGGTGAAAGATACATGATGCCCTAGACGGATTGGGAGAGAAGTGTTCCTGTTTTAAGACAGTGAAAATGGGTCTCGGGACAGAGACCACATATATTTATCTAACCGTTGGATCTCCTTGATTTTTGTATATGTTTTAGAAGGACTGGTTTGAAATGACTCCAATGAAGGGATTGTCAATATTATGTTTTGTTTGAAAGTTATGAATAACAGATTACAGAGTATTAAAACTGTCACAATTGGGACAAATTTGGGAGATGGGTGATAGCATTGTTTGTGAAATGGAATCAAAGATGTTGATTGGTTGCTGATTAGTATTTGGAAACTGGTTTCTAATATTGGATTAATGGATGAGAAGATTTACTGATAATTATGCATAAGATTTCATAAGGATAATATTTATGCTTGTGTTTGTACAAAGTTGTTGATAATATCCTATGGATTTATTGTTGGAATATGTTTTTTAATGATGGAATATGCCTCTAACTTGTGGAAGACATTGTGTTGATGATTGAACTCCATGGCTGATTTGGGGTTCTTGAAGGGTTTTGTAGGATGATTTGCATCAAATTGGTATCAGAGCCCAACAAAAGATCTGGGTTGGTTGTTTGTGGTTTGTGTACTTGTTTTGGTTGCAGGGTTCTTATCCGTCAAAGCTGTAGTAAGGAAGTTTATGAAGGTGTGTGTGGAAGACCTAAGAAGGGGTCTTGATATTGTCTCCATAAAGATGAAGTTGGGTAGAAGGTGCAGAGAGAGAATCCACTAAGAGAGGGTGGTAGTGCATCTTCCAGGGTCTTGGATGGGTAAGATGACAGTATGTTGGTAGTTGTGTAGTAGCAAGAGGTGTGGTGGATTTGTTTTGGAACCTTTGAGTTGCAACCATTGATGCTCCACTGATAGGGGCATTAGATAAGAAGATTGAAAGGACAGTCCTGTGTCCTTGAAAGGAAAGTCGATGAGAGAAGAGGCATGAAGAGGAAGAGGTAAATGAAGACAAATGACAAGGTTTTGGTATAATTTTTGCAGGTTATGGCACACCATTCCAAGAGACTTGGAAAATTTTCAAGGCCAGGAGTATGGTGCAGGATCACCTAAGCTATATGAGATTAAATTTACAAGTGTGAGAAAGTGGATTTTATTAAGTTTTGAGCCCATTTGAATCATGATGTAAGGCTATGTGAAGCCAATTTGTAAAAGTTGTTCAAGTTATCCTATTATGGTCTGGGTTGAGTAAAATTCATGAAAATGTAATAAGAGATGGTGAATTAGATATGTCATATTTAGTCTATTTTAGAGTGTCTATAATATCCATGTAATGTTTTGAGAAGTTTGGAGTTAAAATGCACAAATTGCCAAAAGTGCATAAAAAGTTGTAATGCAAAAATGTTGTCAAATGCATAAATATTGCATTAAAAGTTGTAAAAGGGAAGTCAAATGGTTATGAGAGGTAGTTGTATGGTCTCAACTACCAATGAGTCTATAAATATCATTTTATGGTCGAATCAAATCAGATTGGAATAGATTGGAAGGAAGGAGAATATTTTGAGACATTTTTTGTGCAATATATTGGTGTTGTTTTGATTGGTTTTTTCAGTTTTAGTATTGGTTCCAGGCCTTGTACAGACATGTACGGAATGGAAACCTTGTAAATATATATTTTATAGATATTGTGAAGAATTAAATTCCTTTTCCTTTTTTTTTGGAATCATTTCAATTTTTTTTGAGAAAGTTATGCACATTTTGGTGGAAGTTGTTGATTGCAGATTTGGGGATTTCAGGGAACAGTCATATTGCAGCATTTTTTATGGATATTATTTTCTCGAATCAAGACCTATAATAATATTCATTGGAAATATATGTGAATTATCTTTCATTCCCTTTTGGTTTGAGTCATTTTTATTCAGATTTGTGAAAGTTATCAGCATTTTAGTGAAAACTGGTTTTCAACAATCTTCAATGGAGTGGCAGTCAA
>MU225712.1:1267990-1296226 GCA_018584345.1 Thuja plicata | reverse complement strand
ATGAACTTTATTATCAGCATGAAGAGGTTGACCCTCTGAACAGAGAGTTGATTATGCAAGGAGATGGTTTGTGGAAAATGTACTTTGATGGGGCTTGCTCTAAAGAAGGATCAGGGGTAGGTGTATTTTTGGTATCTCCATCAAGTACAACTTTTAAATATTCATTTCTATTAGCCTTCTAATGTACAAACAATACTGCTGAGTATGAGGCTTTGTTTTTTGGACTTGAAATTGCTATCAAACATGGTATAAAGTGTTAAAAGGTTTATGGTGATTTTGAGTTGGTAGTAGCTCAAGTCAGATCCAAATATGCAGTAAAGAATGTTAGATTGAAAATATACAAGTATGCTTTTTGGGATCAAATTGAAATGTTTGATGCCTTTGATATAAGTTGGTTAGAAAGGTCAAAGAATATAATGGCTGATTTTTTAGCAAATGTTTCTTTGAAAAAGGATGATTTGACCTTACATGGGGTGTCAATACTAGAAGTTAAAACAAGACCAGTTGTTCTAGAGAACATATACAACTAGCAGGTTTTCACAGATGATCAAGATATTCTGAGGTTTATGCAATGTCTAGACCATTATGTGAACCAGAGTATAGATTGTAGTTCTTTACTAGAAAACAATGATGGAAAATACTACATTTTGGGAAATGAGGTTGTGCAGTTATGTTCTAATCAGATTCCTAGGGGTTTGGTTGAACTTGAAGCATTGTTTAGTAGTCAACAAAATGATTCATCAAAGTTAAGCAATGCCAAGGTTGAGGATTTGGAAGAAATAAATTTAGGATCTGAAAATAGTCCTCAAATAGTTTATATTGGAAAGGGTTTAGACTCTCATATAAGAATAAATTTGATCAAATTATTGAGAAAATATAAACATGTTTTTGCTTGGTCATATGAGGATTTGAAAGCCTATAGAGAGGACCTTTTTCAATGTGAAATCCCATTGAAGTCAGATGTGAAACCATTTAGGCAAAAACAAAGGCCTATTAATCCCTTGTTGGCTCCTAAGATGCAGCAAGAATTGATGAAACTAAAGGATGCTAGGATAATCTAGCCAATCAGACATTCAACTTGGGTGTCAAATTTAGTACCAGTTAGAAAGAAAAATGGTGATATCAGACTATGTGTGGATTTTAGAAACTTAAATATTGCTTCATTAAAAGATAATTATTCCTTACCTAATATGGAAGCAATGTTGCGTAAGGTGACTAGTTGTGAGTTGCTGTCTATGATGGATGGTTTCTCAGGATACAACCAAGTCTTAGTTAAAGAATCAGAACAATACAAAACTACATTTACCACTCCATGGGGAACCTACGTTTATATTAGAATGTCATTTGGACTAATAAATGTAGGAGCAACTTTTCAAAGGGCCATGTATGTTTCTTTTAAAGAATTCATTGATTTATTCATGGTCATTTATCAAGATGATTTGACTGCATATTCTAAGAAAGTTGTAGATCACTATGATCACTTGGGTAAGATTTTCAATAAGGCATTAGAATATGGTGTCTCACTAAATCCCAAAAAATGTCATTTTGCAGTAAAAGAGGGAAAGTTGCTTGGACATATAGTATCTAGGGAAGGGGTAAGAATAGACCCTGAGAGAGTGGAAGCAATTTAAAGGGTGATTGCTCAGAAGAACTTAAAAGGAGTGCAATTTTTCTTAGAAAAGATCAATTTTGTCAGAAGGTTCATAGCAAATTTTGCAAAGATTGTTAAACCCATTGTAAAATTGTTAAAGAAAGATGCCAAATTTGTTTGGAATGAAGAAGCCCAACAGGCATTTGAGAAAATTAAAAAAGTAGTACAAGAAGCTCCAGTTTTGAAATATCTAGATTATATGAAGCCTTTCTCTTTGTTTTCATTTGCATCATTTCATACAATTGCTGCTATTTTGCTACAAAAATATGAACAAGGATTTGAACACCCAATAGCTTTCTACAGTAAATCCTTACAAGCTGCAGAACTTAATTATGAAATAATGGAGAAGTAAGCTTATGATTTGGTAAAAGTTGTGAAGTATTTCAAGCCATACTTGGTTTGTGCTAAAATACAAGCATATGTTCCTCATTCTGCAGTGAAAGATATTCTTATACAGTCAGAGGTAACTAGTAAGAGGTGTAAATGGATCACCAGAATTCAAGAATTTAACCTTGAGATCCATATTATAAAATTAATAAGAGAATAGGGCTTGGCAAAGCTCATGATAGAAGAAAACCTAGATCTAGTACAAATAAATCAGACATATATGTATGATCAAACTACTACAAGCATAGAGAGGCAACCATTCTATACAAATAATGTGTTTTTTCTCAAAAATGCCAAATGTCCTAATCATATGTCAGAGAATCAGAAAAGAAGTCTGGGATTACAAACTCAAAGATACACTTTGATCCAAGGTGACTTGCATTGGAAGGATAAGAATGGTGTATTGTTGTTATGCCTTGATAAATACCAAGCTGAAAGAGTTTTATGTGAAATGCATGTAGGAGAATGTGGAGGTCATTTTTCTGCTAAAACTACTGCCCATAAGATTTTAGGGGCTGGATACTATTGGCCCACTTTATTCAAAGATACTTATGAACATGTCAGAAAATGTGAGCCATGTCACAGGTTTTCAAATAAGCTGAAATTTTCAGGTGCTCTGTTGCTAAACCCAGTAAGTACTGAGACTCCATTTACTATGTAGGGAATTGAATTTATTGGTGAATTCCAGGAGGGGTCTAGTGGGGGATATAGTTGGATATTAGTTGCCACAAATTATTTTACCAAGTGGATTGAAGCCATCCCTACAAAGAAAGCAACAAGCAGGGTGGTCACTGAAGTTCTCATGGAGAATATTATAACCATATTTGGTGTACCTGCTAAATTAGTAATGGATAATTCCATGAGTTTTAGATCAAAAGAAATGATAGATTTCTATGAAAAATATGGGATTACAATATCATATTCATCCCCATATCATCCACTTGCCAAATGGCAAGCTGAGTCTAGTAATAGGAGTATCTTGAAAATACTAAAAAGGACTTTGGAAAAGAATAAAAGAGCATGGCATACTAAGTTGAAGCTAGCACTTTGGGCTGACAGAATAACAGTGAAAAAAGCAACTGGTAAGTCTCCATTTGAGCTAGTGTATGGTCTACATGCAAGATTTCCTATCAACAATTTATTACCAATATATCAGTTTATACAAGAGGAACATTTAGATGTTTCTAACAAAATGCAGAATAGAATGACTCAGTTGATAGAATTGGATGAATTAAGAAGAAATATTCAAAAAGAAAACATAAATTTGCAATATAAGATGAAATACCTTTTTGATAAAAGGACTACGAAGAGAAAATTCCAGTTTGGTGACCTAGTTCTCCAATGGAATGCAAGAGTAGAAGATAAAGGAAAACACAAGAAATTTGAGTCTTTATGGCTTGGACCATTTATTGTCTCTTAGAACTTTGGAAAAGACTCTTACTTATTAAAGAACATGGATGGAGAGGATTTTGAGTTGCCTGTGCATGGGCAATTCCTGAAGCCCTTTTTCAACTGAGAATCAAAAATCATGCACAAGTAAGTATCTATCATACTATGAATACTTCCCTTTGTTTATGTAAATGTTGTAAATAGTTTCCCTTATGTTTTAGGTTAGTTGGGTTCCTCTTCATTTTTTGAAAGGTCTGCAACCAGAGATTCTGTGGTTCTTTGCCATAAACTATGTTTAGTCAATCCGCAAGTAGAGCCACTGTTGGTTGTATTCCTAGTATTGTTGGTTTGCCCTAAAATTTTGTTATCTTCACACCAAAGTTCTATCCCAAATCAAAAAATCTATCCCAAATTGAAGTATCCCTATGAAAATTTTGTCTTCTTAGGTCAAAATCCACATGGATAGTGCAAAAACCCAAAACCCTAAGCTATCTTCTAAGTGAAAATGCAAAAAAGCCCTAAAATGTTAATTGAGTTTCTATTTTTGCATTACCTTTTTGAGAAACTTAAGTCATGTGCCTTTATCAACAGTCGCCGAGTCACTTAATCCTAACATCATATTCCATATTGTCATGAGATTTGGTGGTTAACTATTGTTGGGATGTCTTAGAAACAAAGATAATATTCCTTATAAGTTATGATACTTAGAGAAGTCCTTTAGTCACGAAGTCTCCCAATGAAGAAACACGTCATCTGGCAACATGGAAATAAGCAGTTAAGTCGTGGTGTCACACAAAGTATCCTACAATTAGTAAAATTTTATGAGACTTAGCGATTGCTTCAGTCACGGGGTCTCCAGATCAGAACACAGTTAAGTGACAAGTTAAATGCTTATGTCACGTAGTCTCCAATTAGAAAGTCAGTTAAGTAAAACATTCTGAAACTTGGTGACAAACTGCAAGGTGATTGAAGTATATGGTAGTCAGGTAGTCACTGGTTAAAAATGCTAAGTCAGTGTTTCTTCAGAAATTTGGAGACAAACAGTTAGGATGAGACACGTGTCCACATTGAATAGAACAAAGGTTAGTCATGTGGTCTCCCAAAAGGAAGAAATCATTTGGAAATTAAGAGACTAAAGGGTATAGGGCTATGTATTTTAAAGTTGCAGCATGGTCTCCAAATGATTTAAGGTTTTTAAAATATTCTCACCAAATTAGTGGAGCCGTCAGATGCAGAATGAGACAAGATCAACGGTAGTCACTGAGTCTCTATCAAATTTGCATAAGAGTAAAAATTTCTCGCGACAATGAGATTCGCTTTAGTCCCATAGTCTCTGAATTGAAATTAAAGGATAAAGCTATGTCTCATAGTCTCCAAAATAAATATCAAGTAGCAGTTTTAATCAATGATTGGGCGACTAAGGTTAGTCATGGGGTTTCGTAAACTAAAATAAACATTCATGGACTTAGCGATAAGAGTTTAAAAGATGAAAAGTAACCTTTAGTTGTGGGGTCTCTGAATGAACTCTGGGTTTGGCATTTGATCTGGCAACTTGGATTCATTCAGTCGCCTGATCGCCAGAATTTAACCATGGTTAAGATAAGTGAAGGAAATCATACAGTTGCTATATCTCTAGAATAATTGAGAGTTAAGAAATTTGATCAGCGACAAGGAGATACTGCACAGTCGCGTGGTCGCTAAATATGAAAATTGATAAAAGGTGGTAGTTGCTGACATGACAACATAGAGATTCAGCGTCCAATGAAAATCCAGGAGATTAATTATTGTGTGAAAAATGTAGCTGAGATGTCTGGCAAAGAAGCAATCATACGAAGACATGTCATTTTGCTCAAATTTTATAAGGGTTTTTTCTGAAAATGCACTCATATGAATTTGATTTCCTGTCACATTCATGAGCTACGACTAGGATTTCAATTAATTCCATAGAATGTTAACTTGAAGGAAAAATTGATTGTCTCTTCAATGATGAGCTAAGTACTTGGAAAAGTTACCATAAAAACATGATTGTAGGTTCATTTTCATTTATCATACATCCAGAATTGCAGAGCAAAGAATTGCTAGGTCTTTTGTCTTTAAAAGGTAGAAAATATTCAATTTTAGGGTAATTCTCTGTCTTTCAAGGTTCTTGAATTATTAGTAGTATACAGAGAAAAGTAGTGAGTCCTTAGAGGAGATTTGTCTCAATATCAGTGAAAGAGAAGTGGAAATAGAACAAGATGAGTAAGGCAGTCAGTGTAGCTTCTACCAGCGGGAAGAGTGATGAAGTAGATGATGATGCTAAGGGAAAGAGGAATTGCTCTAATGAATTTTTGAAGTTATTGCCTGGGTCCACATAGAACAAGAGGGAAAATGCCAACTTATTAGTAGATGAGTACTGTGAAATTAAAGATTCCCGCACTCTAGGTTCCACAGGCTTTTCTCTTTACAACTATTTTAATAATAATTCTAATAAAGCCATCCCCATATCAAACCCTTGGACTAGTGGTTTGGCTAGGTTAATTGTCCCTGATGTCTATGTAGATGTAGACTTTTTTCTAGGTCTTGCAAGCCACTACGATGCTCTATCTAGGACAATTAAGAAGAATGATGGTACTACCCTGTTGATTTTGAATAGGAATTCATTCATGCAAGCCTTTGGTTTATATAGTACCATGTCTACCAAAATTAATATTACCAAGAAAGAAGAAAGGTATAGGTTAAAACATGGGGTTGCTAGAAACCAATTGCAGAAGCATATTCTTAAGGAGGTTAGGAATCATATTTCCCCTATAATTGGAACTGCACCCTACTGTTTTAAAGATTTACATTTCTATATTAAGTACATTACTTATGCTTTGTGTAGAGTGTCGGGAATAGATGGAGGAGCAGAGAAAATAAATTTTGGCATTTTAATGATGGTACTAGATTTGCAATATGCGCATTCTAGTACTAGTTATGATTATATACAGTATATCATTAACAAAATGCATGAGGGGTTTGTAAGTGTGCAGAAGAAGGAGAACAATCCTAAGGAAAAGGAACCTAGGTTTTTTCATTATTCTATCCTGATGCATTTGTTATTACATTTCAACTATAGAATGATTTATGTGAATAACTTGAACCCTCAGAGGATTTTTCAAGACTAGCCCAATCCTATTCAATTTTGGATTAGGATATGGAGTTATACATCCAAGGACTGTGATTTTTGTGGGTTTGAGAACTGGATTTTACATCCCTTGATTTAGATTATGGGTATTAGCAGGACTAGACTCCTAGTAAAGGTGCTGTAGTTGCTGAGACCTTGTGAGTATGTGGATAAATGGGACGATGACCACAATTGGGGAGATTTATTTCTTGAGGAGAATTTTACCATGATTAGGGTATATGGATGCACACATCCTCCTCATGTTCTAGCTTATCATGTGCCATCCAGAGTTGTAGCTATGGAGTTCATGTGGCAGCTATTGTTGACAGATAATGAGCACTTTGCACCACATAGGAAGGGGACATTAACCCCGAGAAAATTTAAATTTTTTCAGTTTACAATTGGTAAGGGTGCCATTGATTTAGTGAGCACATAGCTGGAAAGATGCAAGATGAGAGTAGCATTATACAGATACATTGACCCAGAAGGATTCTTTGCAAGAGCTAGGAAGCTCCTAACTCCTACCATACCAAACACAAATGTACATGGTTTTTGTGTGGAGGAGGATGTTACAAGGAATATTCTTGATGAAGATGAAGTGAGGACAAGAAGGGAGAGAATTTAGTAATTACTGAATTTGGAGAAGCAAATAAGAAGAAATGGACTATCATTTGGAGGTTTTTACCCTGACCTACCATATTTTGATAAGATCAAGGCTATGGTTGATAAATTTTACACAGTCTATGAGAAATTGGACAGAGTTTTAGATACGAAGAAAGGGCGAAAAGAGTCTGAGTATTTAGAGTCTGAATATGAGATTGATAGTGATGGAGAATATGCCCATCCACCTCAAATTGACCAACCTCAACATAATATTGCAGAGGTAGCTTGGATACAGGGAGAGAAAGGGCATATTATAGACTTGACTGAGGTATCCTAGCCAGATGATATAGAGGAGCCTGCGACCAAGAGGCAAAAGGTTGACCCTAGTCAGACATCCTTTGTAAGAAAGGAGAAAAGGGGAGATAGGACAAGTGCTCTTATTCCTAGCAACAGGTTATATGACCATAATTTGAGGAAAGTAATTAGACATGGAAAGAGACAACATCATGATAAAGAAAAGAACATAGAATTGCCTCTTAAGGTATGTATTGATGAAAGGTTACTTCACCAGCAACAATTTTTAAGTGATGGTATTTTTATTAAAACTAATGAGTTTAAAGATTTTTTGAGATGGCTTAAGAAGGAACAAATCAGAGAAAAACTAAAGTCAGATGGTGAAGAGACAGTGGAAAATGAGGTTTTGCTAGCTCTACAAGCCTATGACCCTGATAGTGAAGATGTCTCTCCTGATGGGGCAAGAAAAATGGTTTTAAACAATGGAATTTTTCTTGCTGAGGGCTGGGATTTATCCTCAGCATTCATAATTGATCAAATTCAAAAACAACCAGATCTTAAGTTGGCAAGTGAGATTCAGATGGGCGACATGATTAATGGATTTGGATATAGTCCAAAATCACAAGCCTTTGCTATGTGGAACCTATGTCCAAGAGACCAAAAGCCTCAATTGGTAAACATTCAGGAGAGTATGGTTGGGAATCAAATGGTCTGGATAGTGCAGAATACTGGAGATCTTGAGATTTCCTAGATCATGACACATTGGGCACACTTGAATGAGGATAAGACAAAATAGTTGTTTCAGAAGTGTGGTATTTTGATTGAGGAAGATAGTGCCCTAGCAAAGGATAGTGAATTATGTCACATAAAGATACATCAACAGGACATGGTCATTGCTAAGATGACAAAGCAATTACAGGAGAAACCTGAAGTAGTTTATGTGCCCTCAGTGCAGCCTTTGCAGATAGAGGAAAAAGCTGAAGCAAAGGAAGTGGTCGAAATAGAGGATGTGGCCCAAAAGAATAATGAAGTGGCTTTAAATGAATTAAGATGCATTCTTCAACATAGGATAGATATAATCAAAGATAAAATAGATATCATCCTTAATGCCTATAATAAATTACCCATATTACATACTGAAGTGATTGGGTATATTTCAGTTTTGAACCCTCATTTTGTCACTTGGTGTCCTAGGTTACAAATGTTTGAGAAGCTTGCCTCTTTACAACAGCATAGATCAGATTTACCTCAAATTGTTACAAAGGTAAAGGATGAAAAAAAAGAGGTAAATATAGCCTTATCATTCTTTAAAGAAAAGTTGAATCAGATAGAGGCTAAATTAAGCCTATTTTCACCAGATTTTAATGGGTTTGTTCCTCCTTTGAAAGGAGAAGATGATGAGGTCAAGGCCTTGGAGGCCTAGAGGAGTGAGTTTAATAGCAAAATGCCAAGAAATGAGGCATTTATTTCAGAATCTAATTTAGATTTGGATGGATTTAATAAGATTTTGGATGAGGCCTTTAAGGCAGAAACTAACATGAACAAGTTTTTAGTGGATGTTAAGAGAATCACTGATGTCAGATGGGAGAGACAGAAGGGACAACTACAGAGCATACAGAGTTTTAAATGGCCTGTAGAGGATGAAGTGATAGCTTGGGACTTAATGACCAAGCCAGAGAAAAAGAAGCCTGTGGAAGTAGAGGAGGAGATCCTGGATGAAGAATAAAGAGGAACACTTGGCGCCTGACCATTGAGCACAGGGAGGTTATTTATTTTCAAAGACAAGTGTATGTTAGCCTAAATTGGTGGTCACTTGATCTCAGTATGAATATCAGATGCTATCCTAAACATTTTCAGACAAAGTCTCCAGATTCTAGATGAAGACAAAGAAGATCAGATCTCATCCCCTATTTTTGTCTTTTCACCGCTTCTACATTCTCATTTATTGTTTTTTCTATACTTTTAGGGTTAGATTCCTTAAACCATCTGAAGCTTGTTGAATCCTAATGATAATGATTCCAAGATGGTTAAGGGCCTATAAATAGATAAAAAATTGTAATAGTTGAGAGAGATGAAATATATTGAAAATCAAACTTTTTAGGTTTTAGTCTGTGTCTTTGAGCTTTTTTGAGCTTTCTATGTATTGAAGCAGAAACATATGAATAAAATATAGTGCAACTTTACTCTATCTTATTTTTGTCTCTTTACTTGTTATGTATGCTCTTTTATGTTTAAATTTGTAGGCATTTTTAAGCATATTGGTTATAAGGCAGCTATCTAATTGCTTGCAAGTTTCTTTGAAGGGAAGAACTAAGTTTTGTGAGTAGTTTCAGGGAGCATAACAATATCTAAGGATTTGATACAATATTGTAGAGGTGACAAGATAGTTTGTAAGGAATTTTATCTGAGTTGCATGTAGGTTGTAAGGCATCTTATAGTATTCTATTTTTAATTTTTCTGTGGATTTTCATTTATTAATTCTATAAGCCCAAGGATAGGCACTGGTCTAGGAATTTGTATTGGTAATCTATCATCATCCAAATATTCAATACTATTCAAAATAATTTTAATCAAATATACTTCAGTTATTAAGAAAAAATGAGCTGAACACATAAGGATTTGTATTAGTAGGATACCATTCAGTTTGATAATCCTTTAAAGAGTGGATCATTAGGTTACCCCTCCTAAAGTAAAAGGAAGAATGATGAAAGTCCTTGTCTCATTAGTTTATGTTATTAAGACCATAGCCTGGCTTGTAGTATTTTGTTTCAAACTAATTATTGCAATCTCCAAGGTATTTTACAAGTTATTACAGTGAGGTCTGAAGTAAGTAACCAGTGACTGAATTAGTCCACCAAATACATAGGCTAAAGAATCAACAATCTTTCAATAGGTAATACCTTCCTGAGTCTATGGAGCTAAAAAATGAAGGAGGTGATAATAGGTATCCCCAGTGTTATCGAATACCTCATTAATTAGCCTTTCTCTTGTCAAAAGGGAGTTTGCATTCAAGTATAAACAATATACTATCATTTTAAGGTTGTGGTGCAAGAAAAAGAGCTAACAGATCTGAAAACCATTTTCACCGAGTAAACACATCGACCTTCCTAGTTGATGCATCCTTCTTATCGAATCAAAAACCATGTGAGTTTATGAAGCTAGCTCACTATGGATTCGTTAATAATTTCTCTCTCCTCCATCATTTTTGTCTTAATAGCATAATTAATTCCCATGCACAAACATTTAAATTTGTCCCAAGTGGCATTTATCCCACTCATGCTAGAACAGGTGTTGATTAATTTCCATTACTTATCCAAGTGGTTTACGCATGTCGAGGTATGACAATAAGGTCACATGTCTTGTTGTTGATGTTTCCATCCTTTTGGTCAAGCTCTGGGTGTTTTGGTGATCCCAGACTTGTCAATCATAATTTTTCTGTTGAGTCAGCATTTCTAGTCTTTTTGGGTGCAAAGGGAGGTTTCATATATTATAAAATGCTTATATTAAAGGTAACACCCAGATATTTTGAAGGACTAATGATTTTTGTTTTTAGATTGAAAAGTAAGTAGTGTCACCCAAAATACCAGAGCCTGGAATCTATATTTATAAAAAAATCATATACTAGTTGTTGTCTGGTTTGCAGGTACAGGTTATAGAAAGAAAGAAATGGATTCAACATCAACACCTCCTAGAATTCCCAAACTTCCAAGTGTTTTAGTGAGCACCACCAAAAATTCCAAGGCAGAGAGGATGCTGCAAAGGATCCTATTGGCCCAGAAGTATAAGGAAAAGTAATTCTGGGACCCCAAATTGAATCCACACTAAAAGAGGTCATAGATACAGATATCAACACCTATTCCAAACTAAAGGACCTCATTCAAGTAATCCATCAACAACGACAGGCCAATGACCCTATCTCAGGTTACTTAGTAGCATCTAGAATTATTCAAGCGGTTGGCTTTCCATACTCAGTGCAAGCAATAGAGCTAATCTTGCTCCTGGCTAAATGTTATAACCCATCTAGTGGAGCTACTTTTTTGGTCTTAACCAACCCCCTTGGGTACCTCATTCCCATTGTATCTCCAGACCATGATGCCTTTGTTCCTTGAGGATGTGACTTCATAGGACACCCTATGGGACCACTTTCCCAAGATTTAGTGGGATGAGAGTTTCCCCAATTTTTACAGAGTCAACAACGCCTTCATCTTCCATGGGATCAAGACGATCCCTAATGATAAGGAATTCAGAATGTCCCTAAAGGCCATGGCCTTGGTTAATATATGGGTATGTTACTTCATCTAGTTCATATAGCACACCTACATTCAGGTGTCCAAATTTTCTAGGAAACCTTTGTTGTTTCCCAAGAATTACAGGGACAAGATCATTTGGCTAGAATTTTGTAGGAAAATCCTAGAGGTGAAAACCCTCATGGATACCAAGAAGATCTCCTTAGTCTCTTTCCCATTTATATGTGGGAAATACACCTACTCCCTCACTGTGGCTTGGGAGGTAGAGAATGAGCTAAGCAGCCTAAAATTAGCCAAATTTTGATGCAGAGGGTTTGATACTCTAGAGCTTTTCCTCACTCCAAGATGTTTGTTAGTCTATTCCAACCATCCAATTATTGTTACTTGTTGAATCTTCCTTCAATTAGGATCTCCAAGACCCTCACTACCAACTTCTCCTCCAAGGTATAGTTGGTCTTTAGAAGATTCCAAAGTTCCTAGGCTCAACTAATCCAACTAGTTCACCAAATGCCTAGTTTCTTCACTAGAAATCCTCCTAGTATGCCAAATGTTTTCTTAGGATCTTCCCACACATCTACCAAGACTCGTATCAGTATTCTTGACCCATCCTAGGCCATTCTAAACTCATCCCAATGCTCCAAGACCCTTTACCAATCAAATTGGTGAATATTTCACTAGTAGGCCTTATTGCCTATTTCCTAGTAGGTCTATTTTCACATTTTTGGGGATATTACTCCAAAAATACAAAAATGGATCCACACAAGACCTTGAAACTCTTTAAGGTATCAACCAACACTATTAGAACCCAAAACCCTAACTTTTGGAAGCACTCATAACCCTAGTTTCTTGTAGGCCCTAGATTTCAACCTATTAATTAGGCCTCTGGACCAATCAACATAAACAATTATCAAAATGATCTCCAATCTTTTATTCACCTCCTTCCACCTTCAAATAATTTTAGGAGACTATCTAGGGCATCTGAAAATTCCACTAAGTCTTTCCCAAAAGGTCATGAGTGCTTGATCAAATTCTTTCTTCTCCCTGTCCTGGCTACCTGGATTCACCAGTCAGCCATAGGGATTTCTCCTTGGCCTAGGAGATCCACTAAAAATGCAATTAAGGAAACAAAAAACCTATCTACAAACTCTAACCCTACTTTCCCCATGGTTTTAGTCAATTCCACCAGAGGGATTCTAGGTTAGAACCATTTCTAACTAGGTAGCATTGTATTGTCTCTAACAAACTAGTGACCTACAAAATTCTCTAAATTTACAATGCAAGAACTTGAAAATAAACTAAATACTTCATATGAAGGCTAAATGAATCCACTACACTCCCATGGATCCTGATCTCCTCTCCCAATCTATACACAATCGTACATGAGTATAGAAACAGTGCAAATTACAAGAATGAAAATACAATCATCCATACAGAGGTGTCAGAAATAAGTGTTGCAATCCAAAATCTCATTAACCATTCCCAAAAATTGAATCCATTCTCATATACCGAGCATGGGGTAGTTACAACCAATCTAACTACTTTGTGCATTCTGAATTTCCTTGTCAACTCGATGGGTGAGTTTGACTTTGATGACCCTAGATAGGGTATGTAGGGTCCTAAATTATCCCTCAAACCCACATTGCACTAAAATATCAACTTTTCCCAAATTAGCATAAAGTGACCCTAAATCACCTAATGAGAACTAAGGCTCTTACAAACAGGAAGTTAATTTGTCATTTCATCCAACCCCATGGAAATTATTTCAACACACACACAAACACCTAAGAAAACCCTAAATCACACCAAAACATCAAATAGAGAGGTGCCATACTCCCCTGGACAAAATAACTCAAGTCCCTTGAGTTAGGAGGTCTTCAATGGTGAACCCATGTTTTAGAATGTCCAGATATATCATCCAAGTGGCCTCAGCTTTAGGTAGTCCCTGCAACTTGAAGATGTATTCCTTGTAGTTACCCTTCCTTATCTTCTTTATCACTTTAGAATCCAAGACACTTTCCAATTTCAATGGCATTGGGGCGGGCAAGTCTTTCACCCAATCATCATCCTCCCAATCTGCAAGTGTAGACTGAATTGTGTCTAGATATGATCTCTTATAGGGATACAAGTCACAAACATTGAAAATGGGTGAAATCTCCAAATCACAAGGCAACTCCACTTCATAGGCATTCTTGCCATACTTATGTAAAATATTCAGTGGCCCTATCTTCTTCATGAGTAGTTTAGTTGGATGGCCTGTGGGTAGAATCTCCTTCCTGAGGTAGGAAAGGAATAGATCCCCTACTTTGAACTACAAATCTCTTCTTGACTGATCAGCCTTGGACTTGTACTTCACTTGCTTTTGTAAATTCTTGTTGACTTGTTCATGCAGTTCCTTCATATGTTCTGCAAATGACTCTCCTTATGCACTTCTCTTGTCCTTCAAACCGAGATCCCTCAACTCTTAGATCCCTCTAGGATTGACCCCATACACTATCTCAAAGGGGCTCTTACCTATTCTCCTATTAATGGATTCATTATAGGCAAACTCTTTCTTCCCTATGATATGATCCCATGACTGACCATGTTGTTAGTCAAACACCTTAGCAAGTTCCCAAGTGATATGTTGACTACCTCTATTTGGCCATCTGATTATGGATGTAGGATAAAGAGAAAGACAATTTTATTCCAAGAATCTTCCATAGGGTCATCCAAAAGTGACCCGCAAACTAACTATCTCTGTCACTTACAATATTCAGGGGCAAGCCATGAATCCTCACAATGTCCCTAAAGAATAGACCTGCAATTTGAGAAGTATCATTTGTTTTCTTACATGGAATGAAGTGTGCCATTTTTCTAAAATGGTCCACCACCATAAACACACTATCATGACCTCTAGGTGTCTTTGGTAACCCCAAAACAAATTCCATACTAAGACACTCCCAAGGTCATTAGGGTATGGATAGGGGTTGGTATAACCCACTATTTCTTCTTTGTCCTTTTTCCCTCTGACAAATATGACATTGTTCTACAAATCTCCTCACATCTGATTATAACTTAGGCCAATAGTAGTGCCTATTTACTTGCTCCAATGTCTTATCCACTCCAAAGTGGGCCCCCAAGCTGCCTTGATTTTTATCCTTCACAATATTTTCCCTCATTGAGCATTGAGGAATACACATAAGGTGACCTTTAAAAAATAGGCCTTCCTACAACACAAACTCACTGAAATCCACTTTGAAGCCCTATTGAAACTTCACACATGCTTCATAGGCTTAATTGAAATCCTTGTCCTCCTTGTAGAGGTCCTTCAAATCATCCATCCATACACTTTGAAATTGTATCTGTTGTATTGTGAGTACTCTTCTGCTAAGAGCATCTGCAACCTTGTTGCTAACTCCCTTCTTGTGCTTTATGAAAAATGTATAAGCCTGCAAGGATTCTACCCACTTCAATTGTCTCTGATTCAATTTTTCTTTCCCATTCAGAAAACTTAGAGCATGGTTATCAGTGTAGACCACAAAATCCCTAGGGAATAGGTAGTTTCTCCACTTCTTAAGGGATTTTACCACAACATATAACTCAAAATCATAGGTGGAGTACTTTTGTTTAGCCCCATTCAACTTTTCAGAGAAGAAAGCCATATGATCTCCTTCTTGGCTTAACACTGCTCCAATAGCCAACTTGCTAGCATCACATTCTACCACAAATAGTTGATTGAAATTAGGGAACCTAAGAGTAGGTAGTTCTACAATCCTCTTCTTTAAAATTTTAAACCCTTGGTTTTCTGCCACAGTCCACTCAAACTTGCATTTGATTCCACCTTTTATGGTGTTAAGAATAGGGGCACACACATGACTGAAATTTCTCACAAATTTCCTATAGTAGGAGGCCAACCCATGGAAAATCCTAACATCCCCTATGGACCTAGGTGTAGGCCATTCTAATATTGACTTAAATTTTTCAAGATCCATCTTCGTACATCCATTAGCAACCACAAAACCAAGGTAAACTAGTTCAGTTTTAAGAAACTCACACTTTTCTTGATTTATCATCAACTTCTCTTGATGTAACTTTCTAAAGACCATCTCCAAATGCTTCATGTGCTCCTCTTTGGACCTGCTAAAGATCAAAATATCATCAAGATAAACTATTACAAATTTACCAATGAACTCTACTAGCACTTCATTCATGAGCCTTATGAATGTGCTAGGTGCATTACTTAGGCCAAAGGGCATTACTAGCCACTCATACAACCCTTCATTGGTCTTGAAGACTGTCTTCCACTCATCACTAGGACACACTCTTATCTGATGATATCCTGACTTCAAATCCACCTTAGAAAAGTAACCAAAACCTCCCAAATTGTCCATCAAATCTTCTATCCGGGGCATTAGGAACCTATACTTGATTGTGACATTGTTTATAGCCCTAGATTCCGTTCATATCCTCCATTTTCCATCCTTCTTAGGTGCAAGTACTGTTGGCACAACACATGGGCTTAAACTCTTCCTTATCAACCCCTTACCCAACAAATCCTGAATCTGTTTTTCTATCTCTGCATTCTGACTTGGTGTCATCTTATATGCTGCTTTGTTTGGCAAATTTGCTCCATGAATGAGGTCAATCTGATGAATCCAATCCCTCATAGGTGGTAATGCACTTGGAAAAACATTATCTACTATGTCATGGTATTTCTCCAATAATGCTTGTATCTCTGGTGGCAAACTAACTTTCTCCTTAGTCTCCTCCTTTGGTTTTATCACTACTTGCAGACACCCAAAATTGACCAGGTGTCTTAATATCAGCAAATCTCATAGAAATGCTTTAAAATACTTCAAAATTGATCAAAATTAAATTAAATGGAAATTTATCAATCAAATTGGATTAAATCAAATTAAATCAAAGGATTAAATAATCATGAAATCAAATAATTAAATCCAAGCCTAAAAGGGACCAATCAAAATTATATAATTGGTTTTAATTAATTAATTGTATAATTTTAAATAAAAAATAAAATTGAACCTATTCACCCTTACATGGCTAATTTAATTAATTGATTGAATTAAATAAATCCTAATTTCTTTCAACATAATTTGATCAACCAATGAGAATTGAGGACTTTGTCTCTTTGTCCCAACCTTTGAGACAACCATTTGAGGGATCAAAATCAACCAAGGATTAACCCATGGTCAATTCACTCTACCCCCTACCCTTGGGATTTTACTATAAATACAAGCCATTTCTAAGCATAAAGGGATCCTAGAGAATTTGAATGCATAGCATCATTACTATAGGCAATTTGATAGAAATTGAGCATTATTTTGAATCTTTGAAAGCAAGTTGTGAGATTATTTGTCATGAGCATTTGAGTTCATCTTTGAAATATTTTGAGAGAATTAAGAGCTAGATTAGGCATTTATCATCAATTTCTCATTCTAGGATGGTCACTAGTGGAGATTAAGGCTGAGAGATCTACTTGCAAAGCCTAATTAGAGAACCATGGAATGTTATGGATGTTAAATTCAATTCTTTAGATTAAATTGCTTGTGTCTTTCCATAAAATTTTTCTTGATTATCCTAATTTCATGAAGGTGTATTAACTCACACACAAATGATGCCCACCGTGGGGCTTTAGGCCTCATTTTCCATCATTTTAAAAAATGTTTGTGTGTTTTTGTCTTCATTTTGTGTCTATTTGCAGAAAATAGGTGAAATGGTGCGTATGAGCAATATGATGACCCGTATGAGCATTTAAATGACACGTGTATTTTCTACTCTTTTTTTGTCATACTTTATGTGTCATGTATGAGACAAAGTGCAACGCGTAAGCCGGTAAAGTGTCGCCTGCAAGCTGTAAAGTGCCACCTGTGAACAATCAACTACCACGTGTGATCTATTCTGTTTCGCAATTTAAACATTCTGTGATGCCTGCAAAGTTTATTTTACTGCCTGTGCATTTTTAAATGCCATGTAGTAAAGTTTCATTTTCTCTTTGAATGTTTTAAATAATGCTTGATAATAGTGAAATGTCACGTATTAGCTGCTAAATGCCACTTATTATTTTTTGTTATATTTTGCTGTTAGATCTTTAAATTTTATTTTCTAACTCTCTGTCTGTGTTTTTCCCATAGATGAGTAAACACAAGAAAGTACAGAAACCAAAATTTTGAGTCACAAAGCCAAGAAAAGAGGTAAGAGCACAAATCAAACATGATAAGAAAATTCATGCTTCCAATATTTTAGAGAATTTAAAGGAAGAACATCTATATGATCATTATATAAAAGTGATTTTTGCTTACAAGAAGAAATTCCCTACGCTTTAAGTTGATTTCTTATTTTTAAGTTCTTCAAGTTTATTCTTCAAAATTTGGATTAAAAAGAACTTAGGAGCATGTTTTCAAATTGATTTTCAAGATTTATTCACTTTGTTGGTTGTGTTGACTAACTTTTGAAGGAGTCGGAGTGGGAACGGTCGCCACTAGGTGAGTAGTAAAAAGCAAAAATCAATAAAAAATGCACCTAGCCTTTGCTAGCTTTGAAAATGAGGTACTTATCTTATCAAGCTTGAATTGATTAAATTGTGGCATTCATTTAAACCTAGTTTAATTGGAAAACCCTTATTATTATCCAAGTTGAACAAGCATTAGGCATATGCTCTCCACTTTTTGAAGTGGATCAAAAAGCCAAACGTGTGAGTTCAATTTGGTAGAAAGAAATGGAGGAATTAACCAAACATTTCATTTATAAGAACCTCCTTGTCAAGGGGTTGAAAAAGAACAAGTATGTTTGAAGTGTTTGGAATGAAGGAAGACAATAGGGATATTCTCTTCACTCTTTGAGTGAATCAAATTCCCAAACTTGTTTGACGAAGTTAATTTTCCACTTTCCATATATGCTAGATTAAAATAGAGCTTTAGAGGGCTTGCTTCCTGATAATTCCTTTGCGAAGGCAGTGAGAGGGAATGACCCAAAGTGGGAGACAATTTCTTTTTCTGCGATATTGCACTTTACCTTAATCATGAAGTGAATAAGTTGTGTGCAAGTCATCCTCACTTCCTCGAGTAGTCCTTCAGGATTGTGCAAAATCATACTTTCGTGTGTGTGGGAAGCCCGTAAGGGGGTAAAGGAAGTTGACATGATTTAGAATGGAGGTGTGATTAAAAATAGTTAAAATAGAAATCATACCTTCTAGAGCCATTGTTAAAAGCCATATTTGTTTGACTCTAGGTAGATTTCTTGGAAGAATTTATTGTGCTATACTTGTAAAAATGACCGAGAACATACACTTTAGTGTTGTTTTAGGGTTTGATGCAAATTTGATGTGTGTGTGGAGTTTGTATTTCATTTTTGAACTAGAATATTCTCTGACAGATCTGATCAAAGACATTAAATTAAAAAAAAAAAAAACTAAAAAAATCTAAAAATTCAACTTTGATCGGTAAAGTGACGTGTATGAGCATTTCAACGATGCTTACAAACAATCCTGTGACGTGTAACAACCTGAAACGACACCTGTCAGCTATCATAAACCATGTAAGTCACTAGAAAGTCCCACTTGGAATCAATTTAACAATGTCAATCAACAGGAAAATGCCGCGTACTCACTGCAGAGTGTCAAGTACAACAATTCCATTCACCGCGTACTAACTTTAAAGTGATGCGTACGCAATAGGAAGTGACGCATAGAAAAAAGAAGGGAAAATAGTGGATATCTCTCGGAGGTTTGAAAACAAGATACCTACATTTTTGGATACCCTTTTGGATGTTTTACCTCTGTGTATACTCAACTTGATCAGAATCTGCCATTTTTGGACATTTCACAAAATCATCCAAGGACTGATCATTTAAGTGAGATAAAAAGCCTAAGATCTTTATTTGATTTATGTTCATGCTAGATTTTATGTGATCTCATTATATCAAGGCTACCCTGCAACCTGACAGATCCTATCTAAGGTAGGAGTGTCCTTTTCCAAGTGATCCTTTTACCTCTTCAAGACCCTTACAAGAACCTATAAAATAAATGGAGACAACAATGTCCTTTCCATTTGTTAACATGGACCCCAACCAAATCAATCATGTTAACATAGACAACAATAACAATGGAGGAGGAAACATTGACCCTAATAACCAAGGTTTAAACAACAACAATCTTGGAGGAATAAATCTTGACCCTAACAACCAAGGGTTAAATAATAATAACAATGGGGGAAACATTGACCCTAATTATGAAGAAGAAACTGATGAAAAGGTTAATGAAGCAATGCAAAGTTCCTTCTTCAAGAATCTCATGGAAAAAGTGTTGGAAAAGGAAAAAGAAAAATACTTTCTAGACCTAGCACAAACAGGTCTCAAACTTCCCCATGACTATGAAGTCAACAAATTAAAAAAGAAGAAGATGAGGCTAACCCTATTGATATCATGAACAAGCAATTTCAACTCTTCCAAATGCAATTGGACACAATGAAACAAAGCGGGGTTCCTAAACCATTTTCTATTGAAGCTTTGTGTGCTTTTCCTTTTGATAAGTCATTAATTATGGTTCCATTCCCAACTAATGCTATCTTTCCTAAATATGACAAGTATGAAGGAACAACTAGTCCTCAAGATCACTCAAGGGAATTTTGTGCATTGAGCCTAGAGTTCATGCATGACACGACTTACCTAATGAGGTTATTCCCTAGAACTTTGGGAGGCATGGCAATGGAGTGGTTTTTGAAGTTACCCTACGCCATCCAAACCTTTGAAGAATTGGCCTCTAAGTTTGTAACTCATTATTCTTATAATATCAAACATGATATTACAATGCTTAATTTATGTAACACCAAGCAAAGAGAAGGAGAGGGATTCCTACTTTTCCTACAATGATGGATCTCATTATTTGCTAGATACCCTCGAAGTGTACCTGAAAAGGAGAAGATGAATATCTTTGTAAATAGCTTGAATCATGAAATGAACTATCGGTTAAGGCTACAATGTCCTAGGTCATTCCAAGACTTAATTGAGAATGTGATTACAACGGAAGAGGTATTGGTCAAAAGTGGAGAAATCAAACTTTACAAAGATAAAAAGAACAACAATAATACTTCCAATACCAATCAAAATCGTAATCCTCCTAACAACAACCGGTTTTGGATGAGAAATAACAACAATAAAGGAGTGTTCAATGATGGAGTGATAGAGGCAAATACTTTAAAGGTGACCCCTTTTAATCTCACCCAAATTTCAGTTCAAGCCAATAATTTAAATCAAGCACCCAAAGTGCCCTTTAACAACAACAACACTAATAACAACTTTGGGAATAATCAAGGGGCTTACAAGACTAAACCTTTCTTTGCACCTACATCCCAAAAGGAAATTCACTAATTTGGGTGAACAATTGGAAAATTCTTTAAGAAATGTTCTTGCAAATAAAATTATTGACCTACCAAGGGATCAACCATATGAACCTCAAATCAAGCCAAATTGGTGGAGTGGGAATAACCATTGTGAGTACCATAGAAATCGGGGACATAAAACAAATGATTGCATCCATCTCAAACATGTGGTACAAGATCTCATTGAAAATGGTGTGATAAAGGTAGAAGGCCCTCAAAATAATGAAGATCACATGACCTTTAAGACCCCTTTCTATAAGCATGAAAAAGGAGAATCTTCCAACTCAAACAATGAAGGAAACAATGGGAACAATGCAAGAGGAAATAATAATGTTAACTTTGCACATACCTATGATAATACTATCAATTCTCTATCTAGACATGAGAGTACTATCAATGTTGTGGTGATCAAAGATCAATCTAAAGTGGAAACCTCTAATGCCATCACAAGGGGGAAAGCCTCAAAGGTTACCCTACAAGGGGGTACTCCTATAACTATTGGTCCTAAAACACCAATTATTTTGGCTAAACAAACACCACCTACAACAAAGCCTTATAGTTTGGTGGATCAATTACAAAAGACTCTAGCACAAATATTAATTTTGGAGTTGTTGAAGCTTTCTCCTAATCAAAAGGAGATGTTGGAAAAAGCCTTAGTCGAGACCACTATTCCTATAAATTTGGAGGAAGATAAATTTCAGAACATGGTAGGACATCTCATAGCTTCTCATTGTCTTTCATTTTCAGAGCAAGATGATATGTCTATCACACATCCTCAAAACTTACCCTTGAATATATAAGTGTTAATCCAAAGGCATAGGTTCAAGAGAGTTCTCATAGATGGGGGAGATGGTCTTAATATTTGCACTTTAAACCTTGTCAAGTCACTAGGGTTAACCGAGTCTTCCATTGACCCTAAAAAGCAAATCACCATTAAGGCTTATGATGAGGAGGAAAGATCTTCAAAGGGTATGATTATTTTACCAATTCAAGTGGGACCTATCAAAAATAATACCATATGTCAGGTCCTTGATCTGAAATTAACTTATAATATCTTATTGGTAAGGCCATGGATACATGAAATGCAAGTGGTACCTTCTACCTATCACCAATGTATAAAATTTCCACACATGGGGGAAGAGATCACAATTGGAGGAGATTCCAACCCATTCCAATATTTCAATGCCTTGAAGCCAAGTCATGAACTATTTATACCTCATAATAGGGAAGGATTCATCCCTGACATTACCATGGATAAATATAAAGAGGAAATTTCAAAGCCAACATCAAATGTTACATCAACTTCTAACCCTCATCAAGGTAACTCAACTACATCAACTAAGGGAAAATAAAAGATGATTTATGAGGGTCAAAATTCCTATGATAATTCAGTAAAGGTTTCTACCCCAAGGATGGAAGTTTGAAAACCTTCTAAGGAAGAGAGAGAACAAGTCAAGAGAGATCAATATCAGAAAATGAGTTACATGATGAACCAATTCGAGAAACAATGCAAAATTCACTCAAAAGGGGTAGGGGAATATTTTGTTTCCCTATTTGATTTACCTACATCCCCAGGGACACATGGGATGCCATCCAAAACTCATCAACCTCATAGATATAATTCTAATTTTTTGGGAGAATGTGACAAACAAGAAATGGAAAAAGAGGATAATGAAGTATTGCAATGGCTCTATAAAGAGGAGGATAATTCAAATAATCCCATTGAAAGGGTGCAACATATCAACATCAAAACTGATCAATATGGAAAAGGATTTGATATCATGAAGAAAATGGGATATAAGGGAATAGGACCCTTAGGAGTTTGAAATAGAGGGTTGTTAGAACCTATTGAACCAGCTTGGAGAGCAAAAGAAGAGAAAGTCGACATAGGTTTTCAACATAAAGGAGAAATTTCAAGTCCCATGCATGATTTTAATGACCATATACACATGGTAGGTTTTGAAAGAGAAGATTATTCTAGGGATTATGAGTGGGATTAATTTTCCAAAGAATCATGTCATGACATAGAGGTTGATGTTATTCACACCTATGCAATTCCTCCAAAAGTTGAGAATCAAGAACATGTGACTCAAGGTTTGATTTCTACTCAAACATCAAGTGAACCTCAACAATCCAATGTAGAAAAAGAACCTCCTTACAATAAATGGGTAGGTGAACCTTGGGTACCTTCATGGGTGGGTGATTCTAACCTTGTGTTTAATCCACACACTTTCTTTCCCATGGAAATCTTAGAGGACTCTAGTGAAGAGGATTTTGATCCTACTTGCATGGACCATCTTGAAGAGGCACATGTCATAGACCTTGATGATATAATGTATGAGCCATCCAATGAAGTCATGTCCCTAAATCCTTCACATGATAATTCATCCAATTAATCCTTGTCCTTAATGCACCTCGAACTTATTGATTGGGATCTTTCCGAGCCAAATGATTTACTATAGTTCCCAAATGACAATGCAATGGCCTTATACCTAAATGTAGTTGAGCCAAATTCTTCCACCAATGAATTCACTTCAGACATAATTATAGGGGCAGGTGTTCAACCTCTCAATCCAAAAAATAAAAAGAAAAAATACAAAAAAATGAGTTCTAGTGGTGAAAACCACCATGTGGCAGTGCTAGACCCAAAAAAAGTAAAAATAAAGGATGTTTCCAAAAGTCAAAACCCAAATATGGCTCCTAAGGAAGAGAGGTTGGACACCTTACCAGACCATGAAGATGAAAGATCACCTATACTCATTGAAACCATAGAAAATTTTAATATTGGTACCAAAGTGGATTGCAAATTTATCCACTTGGCAGCATCTTTGAGTCCCTTGGAAAGGAAAGAGTTCATCAAATTCTTTCAAGCAAAGAAAATCAAATTTGCATGGTCTTATGCTGACATACCCAGATTGGATCCAATTTTCATAATGCATCATCTTAATGTGAAACCTGATGTTAAGCCCATCAAGAAGAAATTGAGAAAAATGCATCCACATATAGCTCTTCTAGTAAAAGAAGAATTGGAAAAGTTACTCAAAGTGGGATTCATTAGAGTAATTGCCTATGCAAAATGGATCTCCAACATTGTACTAGTTACCAAACATGATAAATCCATAAGAGTTTTCATGGATTTTAGATATATAAACCTTGCTTTCCTGAAAGATGACTTTCCATTACCTAGCAGTAATGCTATTGTGGATCTAACTGCTAGTCATTCTATGTTTTCACTTATGGATGGATTTAGTGGATATAATCAAATTCGAATTGCACCTGAAGATCAAGAGAAGACAACCTTTACATTACGATGGGGTAATTTTTTTTGGAATGTTATACCCTTCGGTCTCAAAAATGTCGGAGCAACTTATCAAAGAGCAATGATCACTATATTCCATGATATGATGCACACCTTCCTAGAAGATTATGTGGATGATATTATAGCTAAGTCACATGAAAGAAAGTATCACTTACCCATACTTGAAAATATTTTCACAAGGCTAGTACAATTCAAAGTGAGACTCAACCCAAAGAAGTGTGCTTTTGGGGTACAACTCAGAAAACTCCTAGGTTACATTTTTTCTGCAAAAGACATTGAAGTAGATCATGAAAAAGTACAAGCAATAATGGACATAGACATTCCCAAGAATATTAGTCAAATAAGGTCACTTCAAGGGAGACTTCAATCTATAAGGAGGTTCATTTCTCAATTGGCAGAAAAATGCCATTCATTCACAAGGTTGCTACATAAGACACCATCCTTACATGGGATGAGGACTGTGATAAAGCTTTTACATTGTTGAAAACATACTTGATGAATCCACCCATCTTGATGCCACCTATTCAAGGAAAACCTTTTGTAAAGGAGAAAAATGATGGTTAATAGAGTAAGAGTGTTTTGATACTAAAATCACTTATCACCTTACATTAAATGTTTAGAGTGGAGGGATAAATAAGACATTCCCATTTATTCTCAAATGCACAAAGGAAGGATCCAAATTGATCAACCCAAAAAGGATCAATGCATAAATGAATCAATCTATTGGAAATAAGAATAAAGAAGGAGATCCTAGGTTTCCTTCTTAAAATGTGTTTTGAAATGAATGTAAATGTGTGATACATTTAGAATGATTAAGGATTTGAATTGAAATGGATAGGAGGAATGTACCAACATTAAAGAATTGCAGATTTGAAGAATGTTGTTTTTTGGGGTTTGTACTCCATTTTTAGATAATCTAAAGTATGATCTAGAACCAGAATGCAAAGACAAACAAAAACAAGAAATATTTTTCCAATCTGACACCATCTTATGAAAAAGGTCAACCTTGACCCATAAATGTCACCCCTAACCCAATAATCATGACCCTAACCTACACTGCCTCGACAAAAAATCTATTTTTAGATCTCGATAGTTCGCTGAAAAGGGTATCCAGATCTGGGTTCAAATCCACAGTCCTGAACCTCTACCTATAAGTAAAAGAGGTTTCTTTGTTCGGGGGGGAGGGGTTTGCCTTTTAAAACCCTGATTTAGGAATTAAACTTGAAATCAATAAAGTATAGAATGCTAGAAGTAGTAGAATTGAAGCTATGATATTTAATAGATATGCAATTGTAATTCAAATGTAGACAAATATGTAAATATGAAAGCATGGAATTTAGAAAACCTAAACCTATTGAAAATTTGAATATACTGAATTATATGACTCTATTTAGTGTTTTCATTATGGTAACAAAGTCATATGAAGTTTTGGAGTCAACACACATTATCAGAAGATCAGAAATTGGCTAAGTATAGAAAATAGGACAGAGCAAGAAACATGCTGTTATAGTTTTGATTAGCGTGTGTTCATTTGTTATAAAAATGATTTGTGCCTTTGAATATAAGCTTATGAGTATTTTTACATGCTAATTATAAGAAATCATGATCAGATTTGCAAGTATGAAGAAGATACAGCCAGTTGAAGAGGTACAACCAGTGAATGCCAGAACAGGACAGAGATCATGGAAAGAGCCGACAGAGATTGTTTTGGCATGGAAGTTGCACTCATC
This sequence comes from Thuja plicata, assembly GCA_018584345.1. Lineage (NCBI taxonomy): Eukaryota > Viridiplantae > Streptophyta > Pinopsida > Cupressales > Cupressaceae > Thuja > Thuja plicata. The sequence continues at coordinate 1,270,087 of MU225712.1, read as the reverse complement.
CTCAAGACTTGTGCCTTTGGATTAATTATTTTTAGTGACCTAAAAATATATTTTTAAAAGTGCATGAATTTATTCATCCAGGATAATTAGTTAGAGATAATTTGCTGAAGCGGACTGTGTGAAAAGACGTGTTTGTTCAGTTTGAGTAAAGCAGTTATAATTAATGTTAAGAAAATTTAATAAAGGGTTGTGTGGTTATGTAAGTGATCAAGATAAATTTTAAAAGGTTTCCTAAAGCCAAAATGTTCATTCCCTTTGAGGAATTACTTATAGAAAGTCATTTGTGATGGGAAAAGTTGCTGAAGCCAGAGATAAGAAAAGCAGAGCAAAGTGTGAAAGCAACAAAGATATATCTATCATATGTTGATGATATAGATATTGAAGTAGAAGATTTAAAAGTGAAGATAATATTTTTGTAGTTCTTTACAAGAGGTTAAAGCATCAGTGCACAAAAGGAACTGATCAGACAAGCAGTGTCACAGCAACAGTTCACCTTGCAGATACAGTGTGTATCGAAGAACCAGAAGGTTGTAGCCTTCACCACTTGAGCAGTGTGCTCTTGGATAGTGAGTCCTTGGATAGTGAGTCCACACCCCTAACAAGGTTATTGTAAAATACTCCTAACAGGGTCTGAACCTTAACAAGGTCACTGTACTTCATGTATTGTAAAGACAACTCCTAACAGGGTTAAGGATCTTCTAACAAGGATCATAAGACACTAGTGCAGAATATTTGTGGGTACTAATTCCCACCAGGGTTTTCACCTACATTGGGTTTCCCTATAATCATATATGGTGTTATTTTTTTTTTATATTTATCTTACTTGCATTCATATTCAAGTTCAGTACATAAGCATTTAAGTAAATGATGTGGACAGGAGTCTTGTTACTGCTACAGGACCAGCTTGACTCTACTCTGATATCTTTCTCTTAGATTGCTTAGGGTGTTCACGCCCCAAAACTAAGGTAAGTCACTCTCAACTTCACCTCCTCTTCAAGACTCAGTCCTCATCAAAGTGATTTTCACCCTCTTCTTGCTGAACCTACACAAATAGATTCATTCTGCTCACTCAATCAATGTTCTCAGAACATTGCTTTCATTCTCTTCCCTAGTCGGACTATTACCAAGCTCGCCTAGGGTAAGATCTCCAAAATCTTTGTTGTTTCTTCTCCTATAGAAAACAAAAAGGAAACTATGTACAAGGGCTCCTTTCGAGTTCCATCCCAACACATGACTCTCACCATGGATTCAGGAATCTCGAGGGGCCATTACTGGTCACAACCTAGAACAGGTAAAGAACTAAGAACTTAAAAAATAGAAAGTAAAGTAACTAATCTAATTGCATGCAAAATGAACAAAGAAGGTTGATATCCACTAAACACACTAACTGCAACTTCTCATTACTTGAAACAAAAAAAAATAGTACAATAATCTGCAACTCTATGGTTTCATGTAGCTTCTCTTTTCTTTTTCAGTCTCTATCTTCTAAGATCTTCAAAATGAAGGCTTGGGATGTTATTAATAACCATCCTCCCATTGAAATGACCCCTAACTGCCCACATATTTGTAATAATCTCTTTAGTAACCATTACAATTGACCATACTATCCATAAAAGACAAGATTCACTTCTTGCAGGCCGTTACAACTGACTTTATCGACCAACAATAATGCAAAACTGATCACCATTCTAAATCAATGCCAGTGTTAACCGATGGTGTTAGAAAATAGTGTTAACTGATAGTGTTAATAGACATAGTGTTGACAGACACAGTTTTAACTAACAAAGTGTTAACCGACATAGTGTTAACCGATGGTGTTAACCGACAGTGTTAACCGATGGTGTTAACCGACAGTGTTAACCGACACAGTGTTAACCAACAGTGTTAACCGACAATCAAGAAATCAACTAAGAAACCCATCTAGACATGGATTGACCTCATCATATCCATCTGAGGGAAAAAAAAATACCTTCTAAGGTCCACACACACTCTCCTGACTTGGCTAGAGTCAGTACATGCCAGAAATAAGGAGCTAGGGGTTGAGTTAGGTGTGCTCCTGCACCATACTCCCCCAGACAAAAGAAAGGTTAATCCATC
>MU225712.1:1248569-1259300 GCA_018584345.1 Thuja plicata | reverse complement strand
GGATGGATCCCTTCAGCGCAGATACTTATACTCCCGAGGAGTCAGTTTTGGGAGGTTTTGATGAAATAATGGGCTCCCGGTATCAATCTCCGGAAGGAATTGATGGGGCCAAAATGGTTAAGTTGACGAAGGTAGTGCTTAGAGGCCACGACGCCGCAAAGATGGTGGATGAGTTTAAAAGTGATGTTCCAAAACTGGGGGAACAAGTCGAGATGGCCAGATTCAGAAGGGCCAGTTTGAAGAAGATTGATGAAGACGGCATTTTCTGTCTCCTTCAGGCCTTTGGTGATAATAAACAGCCTTGAATTTCTCCGGGGGCCGAAGAAATTTAAGTATTCATTATTCTTTATTCTTTTGGGGACGTAAGTTCCCAGATCCCGGAGTTTCAGATCCACAATTTTGTATTTTTTAAGGTGATCTGCATCCCGGTCCCCGAGACCGACCGGTCACTTTCAGAGGCGGTTAATTAAGACTGTCAGAATGTAGTTGGACACATTAAGAGGCATTGGCTCGACAGTTGATTTCTGACAATGGTATTCTTGAGGTGTCATTCAAAGGTACACCTGGCACATTGGGGACTGGGTGCCGCATTTCCCATTTATGAGGCATGTAGCCTCGATTCTAGAGGGGCCTACTTTGTTCTTTCTTCTCTCCGGCTCTCTTCTCGAGGCTGATTCTTCCGGTGTACATTCTTATCTTCTTCCTCTGACCTGGTAGACCTATTCCATCTCCAGGTCTTTTGTAGGGTGGCACAGGTAGTACCGGCCCCCAGATATTGTATTTTATTCAAGTGTAGTAAGTTAGGGTTAGGGTTAAAGAGTTGTATAAATAGGCAAATTGATCCATTCCCAAGGGTCGGTGAAATTGATGATTTTGTTGTCCATAAGAAATAGCAAAGCGATTCTCTGGTTTTAGTTGCAGAGGTCAATGCTCTTTTGTTCTGTTCTTAGTAGTTAGATGCTCCCTCGGAGCCACTATTGTATCACGCATCAGTGCTTGCTAGATTGAACATTAATGAAGGAAGGATTCATGGCAATGCTGTTGTTATCATCCCCACTCCTGAGTTAATGGTATTTCATGTTTTAACATTCTGCATGTCCTTTGCTCTAAATGTGTTAAAGTAGATTAATGACCTCTTTATTCCTGCTACTGATAAAATGGTAACTGATAGTTATGTATTCCTTCGGTATTTAGTATAGTCTTTCAGAGTATTGTTGATGTTCCGGGCTTTTCAGCATGACTATAGTTAGATAAATGCTTCTAACCCTGCAGGATCTTTTTTGTTTTATTTGCAAAGTGTGGAATATTCTTGGAAACCCTCACTAGATGGAATCTCTGGGAGAAATGAGTTGAAGTAACCAGCTAGCCCCCTCGAAAATAGTCACCTCTCCCAACCGAGCCCCGCACCGTCATGACCTGACACCCAGGTGCTTGAAGGCCCAGAGGATTTATTTCCCCCGGACAACCTTTACAGGCGGAGTTGGCCAGTTTCTCTGGAACCTGGTGACAACTTATGACTGTTGGCGGACCCGATCAGAAAAACCCTGTCAATAGAAACTGGCGCTAGAAGGAGGGCATGAGCTCGTCCCCCTCCCAAGATTCTGATTTTACACCTCCTGAGGGTTCCCCAAGTTGTAGTTTTAGGAGACAAGCCTTTAGTGGGATTGGGTCCTTTTCCCCTGCTAAATTTGAAAGAATCCTCAGATCCACCTCGAATCCCAGAAGGTTTGTCGAACTCGAGCCTCCTGCTCGAAAGAAACGGACTTCGAAAGTCCTACCAGCCACTGTTGTCTGGGGATCTACCATATCTTTGAATACTCAAACTCCCCAGACAGTCCCGGGAACCAATACTCAAACTATCCAACATATAGTTCCCCCAATGGCTGTATATTTTGGAAATGCTGGGTCCCCAATGGGTACTTTTTCAGGCACCATCAACGACTTACCTTCTCACCCGGAGAAGATTTGCCCGCGATATGAGCACCTAGGCTCACAGACCGTAGAAGAACACTTACAGACATATAAAGATGCCATGAATCGACACCGAATCCAGCATGAAGATGTTGTGACCTGCATGTTTCCCTTGTCCTTAGGACAGAGTGAGTTGAACTGGTACCTGAATCTTCCTGCCAACTCCATCAATACATGGCAGGATATGGAGGACGCCTTCTTGGCTGCCTTTCATGTGCATGTGGACCCAGCCTGGTCCCACAGTCAGTTCATCTCCATCAGAAAGGAACCCAATGAGCCTCTCACAGCATTCAACCATAGGTTCCAGCATGCCCTAAAGAGGTGCACAGGCCCTTTTGTCCCATTGCCAGACGTTACCATATAGACATACCTTAATGCGATGGACCCTTTCGTTGCCACTCTCCTCTGGAGAACAACCACCCCGGGAAACCGGGATACTTTGGAAAAAGTCTACAACCTGGCCTTAGAGTTGTCTCGCGGTCTCAATAAATCCCCGGGCAGGATTTGATAGAACACACCTTTCAACATGGTCCCCGACGGAACTGCTTATGTCGGGGGTTACAATCCCAATCTGGAAATAGGTGCCCCTTCAATGGCAGGGAATTCCCCGCCACCTTTGGTAGACGAACAGGCACGATATGTCTACCCCTCCCAGACCTAGATGACACCAGGTCTGGAAGTCTTCCCTTGGAATCAACCACAGCAGACACAACAAACTCAAACACAACCATCCAGAGTGCCCTTCTTCCAATCTTCCACGGCTGGAGGATTGCCGCAATCGACTCTGGTTAATCCTGCTGCCTTCTCGGGAAGCCAACAACAGCCACAGCCGTCCCATTGTGATGCTAATACTCAATTGACCACCGAGGTTGAGTCCCTCCGGTGAATGCTATCCACCCTTACCATGGACATGGGTCAGCTAAAGGCTGGGTCCTACGCGCCCCAAAACTTAAATTCCCAGAGGGGAAATATCTTCTCCGGCCAACGACACAACAATGCCGGGGGAAGAAACTTTAACAACGGGCCAAGGCCCAACCAACAACAATGGAATAATAACACTAACACCAGAGGCCCGCCTCTGAATCAAAACACCAACCAAAATGGTGCTGGATCATCCTACTTTACGCCAGTCGCAGACTTCCAGCCCATGACTAATTAGTGTCAGCTGCACGATACAGGTTCGCACAATGAAGTAAATTGTGCCACTTTGGAGAAAGTCATAATGATCTCCCAGCTGGACAGGCAGCAATCACACGATACCACTCCTCCAGAGCCCCCTGTCCCATAGCAAACCCACAGTTCTTTCACCTGTGATACCATCTTCTTCGGTACTTCCGGGGAAGATGAAGAAGAATCTGAATTATAGGGGTTCTTTGATGAATCCATTTCGCCCTTTGAGGCCAACGCTTTTACCAACCCATGGGCTCCATACAACACTCGGAGCCAGGTGGGTAAAGGACCAGCTTACACGCCCGTACCTCCTACTAAAGATACTCCTCCGCCCCGGAGTAATATAGCTGATCGACCTATCCCTCCAAAAGGTCTTAGCTCTAACCAAGCAAAGGATCTCACAGAAGAAAATCACCTGTTCCCGGGAGGAAGATTTGATATTACGAAGGCGTTAGAGCAGACCACCACCTCCATGACCTTGATGGAGGTTTTGCTAAATTGTCCCGAGCAGAAGAAGTCCCTTCTGAAGCTCTTAGGGAACCCAGAAACAGTTAGCCGCCCACCCAAGACGGTCTCATTCAAAGATGCTAACGCGGCTGTCTTCCAGGGAAATAATGAGGATCCTCCCTTCCTGCTAGGCCTGAACATCTATGGCAAAAACATACACAACTACCTAGTAGACTCCGGAGCTTCGGGTAACATCATGCCCCTATCCATTTGTCAGAAGCTCGGACTACACCCCACCCCGTCTAATGGTGCAGTGATCCAATTGGATAAGACTATTGTGAAAATGGTGGGGGAACTGAAAAACGTCCGGATACATCTTATCCAGGACCCCAGGATAGCCAGCATTATCGACGTCCAAGTGGTAGACATCCCAGAGACTTACGGGATGTTATTAATTCAGAATTGGTCTAAATCCTTAAATGGATACTTTTCAACCAACTTCACCCACTTGTGGCTTCCTTGGGAAGGAGAATCCAATTAGATACGGGTCGAAAGTGAACCCCGAGTGAAACAGACCCTTACCGAAGTTGGGAGGGTTAATGAAGTCCTTTTCTCTGAATCCTCCCTAGGGGTGTACCGATCTCTTGAGATTTTAACATTTGATTTCATCCCCGGAGAGGATCCCATAGTGCTGCAAAGAGCACAGGACTTGGAAGAAAAGCTAAGAGTTGAAGTCAACTCTCAAGGCCCCACAGCGACCCTTGCCACACTCTTATCTGGCACTTGGTGCTAATTGCATTACCAAAAACATTCAGAGAATGAGTGTGGGCCATGCCGGTCTATCGCTACCTGACAACTTGATATCCTCCAGAGTGAACATGCAACCGATTCCCCGGGACCCAATACTTCTACGGGATGCACTCCTTTGGTGCCATCCGCCCAGGAATCACAAACCGAAACACCTCCGGGGATAAATTCCACTTTTGCGCCGGTAGTCCGGGGGGAAGTCCCCAAGTCCCCCAGCATCAATCCAAAGAAAAATCCCCCTCCCCAGCCCCAGATTACAAACAACGACTTATGGCCCCTTAAATTCGACGGGTCCCGATCCAAATAGGGCTGTGGGGCCGGAGTAGAATTAATCAACCCACGAGGGAAATCCTTCCTCGCTTCCTACAGGTTGCAATTTAACTGCACAAACAATGTCACGGAGTACAAGGCTTTGGTCCCTGGACTCCTATTCGCACTAAGGAAGGGTATCACTCGCCTCCGGGCTCTGGGTGATTCAGAGTTAGTTGTCAAACAGGTCCGGAGTCAATACACATGCCATGACAAAAGGCTGGCCGCATACCATAACAGGGCTTGGAGCCTTATTGAATATTTTGATGCCTTTGGCATTGACCTTATTCCCCGGCGATGGAACTATGTCCCGGATGCCCTAGCTATTTCTGCCAGCACACTCAAGCCGATGGCCAGCTCACGACTCTGGAGATTTTTAGTTGAGATGGTCCCCACCCCCTCCATTCCAGACAACGTTTCCCACTTTCAGGTTTTTGAGGATGACCAACATATCCTGGCATTTATAGCCAATGTTGGTGTTTTTGAGGATCAGATAGTGGAGGAACGAGACCACGATGACACTGGACAGGGTGATGAAGACGATGGGATCATGGACTTGCCCACCAACACTATCCCTAAGGGGATGGTTGCATTAGAGCGGATCTTTGACTCGGACCCTCAGGCCTGTGAGAAGGTTTCATCCTCCCCCGAGGGAGGAAAATTTGAAAAAATTAACATCGGCCAGCCCGGTGAAGAGAAAATCATCCACATAGGCACCTCCTACTCCCTTGAGGAAAAAGAGAAGATTCTCGCGGTTCTTCGAGAATACATTAATGCGATTGCCTGGGGGTATGAAGATTTGAAGATGTATGACACCTCCATCATGACTCATACCATTCCCCTGAAACCAGATGCTAAGCCCTTTCGGAGAAAGCAAAGACCGGTTAACCCCTGATAGAGCCTCTGATTCATCAGGAGGTAGAAAAACTGCTGTCAGCTCAGATCATTTTCCCGATCCGGCATACTACATGGGTTGCCAACCTGGTCCCAGTCAGGAAGAAAAATGGCGAAATCCGCCTTTGCGTGGATTTATGAAATCTGAACAAGGCATCTAAAAAAGATAATCACCGTCTCCCCTCGTTAGATGAGGTGTTGCAGATAGTAAATGGATCCCAGATGATGTCTTTCTTGGATGGATATTCGGGATACAACCAGGTCATGGTTAAATATGGGGACAGAGAGAAAACAACGTTTACCACAAAGTGGGGAATGTTTTCTTATAGAAGAATGCCCTTCGGCTTGATCAATACCGGGCCTACTTTTCAGAAGGCCATGGACATTGCATTTGAAGGCCTTGTAAATCGATGCATAATCATCTACATGGATGATTTGACCATCTTCTCCCGGGATAGGCGTGATCACGCCACCCACCTCTCTCAGATCTGTGAGAGATGTCGCTGGTACAGAATATCCCTCAACCCCAAGAAATGCATATTCGGGGTCACTGAAGGGAAATTGCTAGGGCATATCATCTCTGAGAAGGGTATATCCATAGACCCTGATAGAGTCGAAGCATTGTTGAACTTACAGATGCCTGGCAGCAAGAAAGAAATGCGATCCTTCTTTGGAAAAATCAACTTCGTGCGTCGATTCATCATGGGATTCGCAGAGATCGTCAAACCACTCAACGAAATGATGAAAAAGGATACCAAAATTGAGTGGAGTCCCGAAGCAAAGAGGGCGTTCACCCAGATAAAATAGACCATAACGGAGGCACCTGTCCTGGCTAGTCCAGACTATTCCCTTCCATTTTACATATACTCGTTTGCTTCGCCGCATTCTGCCGCGACAGTACTAACCCAAAAAGTTGAAGGAGAGGAACGCCCAATTGATTTCATGAGTTCCCCCTTTAAGAACGCTGAAGTTCGGTATTCATCATTGGAAAAATAGGCCTTTGCTCTCGTCCGCGCCGTGAAGAAATTCTGGCATTATATTCTCCAGAGCAAAGTGAATGCTATCATCCCGGACCAGGCTGTCAAATCTCTGCTGATGCAGAGTGAATTGGGTGAGAGACGGGGGAAATGGATGGCCATCCTCCAGGAATACGACTTAGAGATGCAGCCCATGAAAATAGTTTGAGGCCAGGGACTAAGTCAAACAATAGCAAAGGAGACTCCCCACATAGAATGTCATACTTACACAGTGGAGTCCATTACCCAGGATCTGTGGTATTCTGGTGTATTTTCTGCTAAACAACAGGTGCCCAAAGGGGTTACCTCCCCACAAACACCGTGCCCTGCAGATGAAAAGCGCCCATTTCATGATCAAAAACTCCGTGCTTTACCGTCGAAACTATGAGGGAGTGTACCTCCGGTGCATCGATAGAGACCAAGCTATGAAAATAATTGATGAATTTCATGGACAATTGGGAATCGGGCATGGATCAGCCGATGCCACTGCCCATCAGATCCTTCGGGCCAGATACTATTGGCCCTGTATCTTCAGAGATGTTTATGCTCATGTCAGGAAATGCCATACTTGCCAAACCGCAGCGCATCGTGAGCGTAACCCAGCCATACCTCTGCAACCAGTATATGAGGCTAGACCCTTTTCTCAGTGGGCATTTGACTTCATCGGGGAGATCAACCCCAACTTGTCTGCCAACCATTGATACATTCTGACTACTACTGATTATTGCACTCGGTGGTCTGAGGCTATACCTTGCAAAAACAACACGACGGACGTAGTTATCAAGTTCTTGGAAGAGAACATCGTCATAAGGTTTGGAATGCCCTTTGCTTTAGTATGTGACAATGGTCCGCCATTTTCTTCTGCATAATTACTTGAATGGACCTACAATTGAAAGGTTACACTGAAGTTCTCCAGCAACTATTACCCCCAGGGAAATGGCATTGCTGAATCAACGAACAAGAATCTACTTGAGGTGATCAAGCATCTATTGGAACAAAATCCCTGGGATTGGCACCAAAAATTGAGATACGCCCTCTGGGTGGATCGTATTCGTATTAAAGCCACCCTGGGAACATCCCCATTCCACTTGGTTTATGGACAGAACCCTGTATTCCCAGTCAACTTACAGATCCCAGTTTTACAGTTTATGTAGGAATTCAACAGCAGGGACAACATCATGGAGGTTCGGCTCCTGAATCTGGTGTGAATGGAGGAACAACGAGACGCAGCCCTTGAACATTTCGCGCATCATCAAGCAGTAGTAAAATGATGGTTTGACAGAAGAGCCCAATACAAGGCTTTTCAGATCTCAGATCTAGTCCTGCTGTGGGATAAGGCCCGGGAGAAGAAAGGAAAGCACACCAAGTTCCAACGGCTCTGGCTCAGACTATACCTGATTTCGGAAATCTGCGAGACAAATACTTATCGCCTTAATACTTAAACTGGAGAACCTGTCGCATTGCTTGTTAATGGGCATTTTCTCAAACATTACTTCGAGTAAGGGTAAGTTTGTCCAAAATTGTATTATATGTAATTTTCCCTTGTAAATAGTTTTGTTGGCTGCCTTCCGGGGCAGTCTTCCTTTTTGCTTTTTATTGTCTTAGTTTTCGCTTTTGGTTTTCTTTTGGCCCTGGTGTTTTGCTCCATCTTGTAGAGCGGGAATGCTTCGCATAAATTTGGCTTCTGGTACAATGTCTTCGGCATGGTGAACTCTAGAATCTGTCTTTATCACGGTGGAATCGACCCGGTCTCCGGGATTATTTGCAAGTTATGACACATTTTCAAGCAATCTCCATTGGGTGTTGTTTTCGGGAGTCTGGCAATCAGTGAACAATAATAATGTAAGGAACAAGTAATTGGACATGTCAAGGGTAGATCAGCTATACTGATTGGTTGATCCATGTCTGAAAATCCAAAGGAATTCCTTCCGGGTCCGGAGTTTTATCCTCTCCAAATATCTAAATATAGGTGGATGGGTGAAAGAAGTACCGCCATTTGAATTTTAGCTAAGCTTGGGCTCAATGGTGAAAGTACCGCCTTCCCTACCTAGAAATAAATAAATGAAGTAATGGGGATAAGCGGGATGAAATTCTAGTCTCTGGGGGAAAAGCAATTAAATTGATAACTGGTTCAATGTAATTAGCACCGTTTCTCTATTTCCTCAGAGGTCATCGGCTTGACTTCCTTCCAAAGCACACATGAAACCACTGATGAAAGGCTACGAATGGACTCTTGTATGGTCGGGTTCTCTTGAATATGCTGCCCTCTACTCGTCAAATGCTTCAGGAGGACGGTTTATTCCAATTGTGCTAGCCAGAGGTTCTATGGTTCTCAAATGCGCTAAGGCATTTGTCCCAGATAGTCGCCATTTGTTATGCCCTGCATCCCCGTCCCTACATGTTGTGTGCAAAATGTTACGTCCCCCTTTTTTTCTTCGCTTTTCTTTTTTGTGGCGGCTCTGCCTTGTCTTTCTTTTCTTCGCTTTCCCTTCTCCGGGGTTTTCTTCCCCAGAGTGCGTCATTTTCTTGGTTTGTTTTTCCCCTCCCGGATCCCGGATCCCGGAGGTTGTCTTTTGGTGGGCAGTCTGATTCCGGACTCCGGGATTGTTTGCAATGATGTTCCTAAGTCTTAGGAACATCATTGTAAGGAATCCCCGGGTCTGGAGTCCGGGTGTTTCATCTAACCTAAAACTCCAGAAGGGGGAGGATTGTTTTTACCGTGGGTATAAATAGAGCTCACTTGTCATTTTCACATTTACCGGGATTAAAACCTTTGAGCACTTAGAGCAAAATATAGCATTTTCAGAGCGATTAACAGGGTTTGCAGAGAATTTGTAGTAATCAAAGCTTAAACACCTTCTGTGTTCTCTGACGTACGCGAGTGCTCCGTGGTGGTGATCTTGGCGAACTAATGATTCGAGTGTTGCAGAGTTCACTCAGTAATCCCTTCCTCCACCTTCTGCGTTTTCAGGTTGGTGCTTTCGCTTCCCTTCTCTCTATCTTGTGTTCGTTTTCTAGTTTGTTGTTTTCGCCTGGTTTCATTTTCATTTGTTTCTATTTCATTTTGTTTCGTTTCTTCCATCTGTTCTTTTCTTGCCTCTGGTTCGCCGCCCATTGGTTGGTTGGCTCTGTCGGAAGGTTGTCCACCTTCTATGCAGATGTAAATAGTTGTTAATAGTTGTAAATAAGTTATAAATGGTTTGTAAATAGCTGGTCTGCGCTGATGTAAATAGTTCATAAGTAATTTGTAAATACCTTTAAATGATCTGTAAGCAGTTGTAGATATCATGTATATGGTGTAAATGATTGTATATTTTGGTTTCGGCTTCGTCTAGTTTTTGTCGCGGGAGTCACCCGCGTGTACATTGATGTATATTCATGTATATATGTATATATTTCTATAGGTAACCCTTGTATATATCCCCCCATCCCATGTATATATCCTTTGGCCCTCTGTATATCCTTTTGGGTGGCTCAACGAGCTGGTCGGGTCACCCTTGCTGTTGGTTTTTCACTTTGAGTTGGCTTCGAGGTAGAAAATCACTTGTCTGAAGCTCAGCTCGTGGCTGGTTTCAAATAGACAGTTTTCTCTCTCCTCCATGAAGGCTATCAGAGCCTTATTTATTTCCCATGCGTGCAATTACTTCTGGCCATGTGGCTTTCCCTTTTCGCGCATTCAAGCAGTCGACTCTGCCGCCAGTGCCATCCCATCCATTCAATGCTAGCGCACGTGGCACCCACGTGGACGTGATTCCACATTCTTCTTCACTAACGGTCACTTCTCTGGGTTGCGGGTCCCTTTCTGTCATCCATCCCATTGTCTTTGTCAAGAGTGACAAATTTTCCCGGACCCGGAGATATAATGAAAGTGCCAAGTTATGTTTTTCTTTTCGGATACTTATGCAAAAAACTAACTTTTCAGGAAAAGAAAACGACACAGTGGTAAGATCTCCGGACCCCGGAGTTATGGTTTTATTTTGATAAATATGATCTGACGGTCGCTTTGTCTCGCAAGTCCGGACTTCACTTTACAATCATGTCTGAAGCATCCGCCTCATCTCCTCCCGGAAGTCCGGAGTTACCATCCACAACCGAGACCAGGGCAGCGGCAAAGTCT
>MU225712.1:1200035-1236959 GCA_018584345.1 Thuja plicata | reverse complement strand
ATTTCCTCTTGGATATTCCATTTTAGGCCTCCAAGATACCTCGCTACCTTGATAGTCTCATCCTCTTGGACTCTTGACCTCAAGCACAACCTCTGGAATTCTTCAATATATGTAGCCACATCCAAATATTTTTTCTTCAAACTTTGCCTCTTCTTGTGTAGTTGGATTTCATAATCCTCAGGTATTTATTTCTCCTTTACCTTGTTTAACATGGCCTTCCAATTCAAAATTGGATGCTTACCCATCTTCTCCCTCTCTTCTTGGAGGTATTTCCACCATGTTAATGTTGAACCTCTTAACCTTGACTTTGCAAATTTTACCTTCTATGCTTCAGTTATGCCCTCACATTCAAAATGATTCTCAATACCTTCTATCCATTCCATAGCTAGTTCACTATCCATTTTTCCATTAAAGAATGGAATTCCTTCAAGAATTTTTCCTCCTAGGGCTCTGAGAGCTTTTAGAAATTGCTCTTCATTAATTGGAGGGTCTGGTTCAGGTATCAAGTCTTCTTCATCAAATTTTTGTTTCCCTCTACTACTACTGACTTCATCTCCATCTTTTCTTCTAGTTGCATCTACAACTTCTTGAAGTTTTACCTTCATCTCATCCAGGGCTTCTTCAAGGAGTCTACTCCTTTCCATTTGATCCTCTATCACTCTCTTCTATTCATCTACTTCCTTTGCAAGCTCTGCATTGGTGACCATCTTGTTTTCACCTACTGATATTGTTGGCTGGAACATCTACCACAAGCCCAATCACTTTAGGCTCTGATACCAATCTGATGTGGACAGGAGTCTTGTTGCTGCTACAGAACTAGCTTGACTTTGCTCTGAGATCTTTCTCTTAGATCTCTTAGGGTGTTCACACCCCTAAACTAAGGTAAGTCACTCTCAACTTCACCTCCTCTTCAAGACTCAGTCCCCATTGAAATGCTTTTCACCCTCTTCTTGCTAAACCTACACAAATAGATTCATTCTGCTCACTCAATCAATGTTCTCAGAACATTGCTTTCATTCTCTTGCCTAGCCGGACTATTACCAAGATCGCCTAGGGTAAGATCTCTAGACTCTTTTCTATTGCTTCTCCTATAGAAAACAAAAGGAAAATATTTACAAGGGCTCCTCTCAAGTTCCATCCCAACACATGACTCTCACCATGGATTCAGGAATCTCGAGGGGCCATTACTGGTCACAACCCAGAACAGGTAAAGAACTAAGAACTTACAAAATAGAAAGTAAAGTAACTAATCTACTTGCATGCAAAATGAACAAAGAAGGTTGATATCCACTAAACACACTATCTGCAACTTCTCATTACTAGAAACAAAAAAAAATAGTACAATAATTTGTAACTCTATGATTTCCTATAGCTTCTCTTTTCTTTTTCAGTCTCTATCTTCTAAGATCTTCAAAATGAAGGCTTGGGATGTTATTAATAACCATCCTCCCATTGAAATGACCCCTAACTACCCACATATTCACAAGAATCTCTTTAGGAACCATTACAATTGACCATACTATCCATAAAAGACAAGATTCACTTCTTGCGGGCCGTTACGACTGACTTTACCGACCAACAGTAATGCAAAACCGATCACCAGTCTAAATCAATGCTAGTGTTAACTGACAGTGTTAGAAAATAGTGTTAACTAACATAGTGTTAACCAACATAGTGTTAACTGACACAGTGTTAACCGATGGTGTTAACTGATAGTGTTAACTAACACAGTGTTAATCAACAGTGTTAACTGACAGTGTTAACCGAAAATCAGGAAATCAACTAAGAAACCCATCTAGACATGGATTGATCTCATCATATCCATCTTAGGGAAAAATAAAAAGACCTTCTAAGGTCCACACACACTCTCTTGACTTGGCTAGAGTCAATACATGCCATAAATAAGGAGCTAGGGGTTGAGTTAGGTGTGCTCCTGCACCAGTAAAGATTTAGATAATAAGAACAAGTATTAATTAATAGATCACTGATTCACCCCCCCCCTCTCAGTGATCCTAATCCTAACAATTGGTATCAGAGCTCTGGTCCTCAGCAAAGAAGTTTAAACACTTGAGGAGATCATGGAGAAGGAATAAATGAAACACCTGAAAAAGAATCTTGAAGCATCCCTTGAAGAACTTGACACATATGAAAAATAAAATGAAGATCTAAAACTAAAAGTTGAAGGCATGCAAATACTTATCAAGAAACTGAAAAAAGAATTAAGGACTTGTTCTTCAAATGATTTGGGGGAAGTAGTCAAAAAGTTGAAAGAAGAAAATTCATCTCTAAAGGATTAGATTGAAGAATTAGATGAAAAGCTATGTGACAATCAAGATGCCTATGATGATCAAGTCAAAGCAAACAAGCAATTAGATGAAGAACTGAGACAAGCAAACATGGAAATCTTGGAGCTAAGAAACAACAAAGATAAGATGGAATTTGAATTGATTGCAGCAAATAATCATATTGACAAGTTACACACAAGCAAGGATCTGATAGAATCACAGTTGTATGCTCAAATGGTTAAAGGAGATACCAGCGGTATAGGATACAATGAAGCACAAATTCAGATTGATGCCATGCAAGAAAGAATGAAAGAACCAAAGGACATCACAGACACTAAGGAGATTGGAAATTAGACTAAAGACAATATTGAACCACCTAAGGATGAATGCAAGCTAGTTGATACTATAACAAGCATGGACATATTGCAAGGAATTGTAAAGAGGTAAGACCCTTCAATGGTTATTGTTATTCATGCAATAAATTTGGTCATAGAGCTATGAATTGTAAAACAAGTCAGAAGAACAAGAATCAAAATAATCAAAGAAATCAGAATCAGCAAAGACAAAGAAGTTATCCTCAGCAAAATGTCAGAAGCCCTTAGAACATTACATGTTAGATATGTAATTATAGTGGACACACAGCCAAGCAGTGCAGCATGATGAATAATAACATCAGACCTCCTATCATTTGTCACTCATGTCGAAAAGTTGGACACATCTCTAAGCATTGTAGATCTAGAGCATAGAAATAGGAAAGCCCTAAAATGTCAGAAGATTCATTATGGGATAAGGAAGGAGAAATAAAATTTTTGATAGCTATAGAAGATGTGAGCAAGATCTGGGTTGAAGTAAAGAAGGATAATGAAGATGAAAAAGTAGTTGATGCATCCACAGTGGATGTACCCTCTACTTCTGCTTGAATAGACCTTCTTGGTCTTAGGGGGAGCTATTCTAGCTCTGAATCCCGGCATGGCTGGTATACTCACCTCTGAGTATGTGCCTTGGATTACAATTGTTTGGTGACATTGTGATGCAGTATGCAAGAGAACACGATCTAAGTTGTTATCAGGATCAAGAATAGAAGTTACAGTTGCCTCCTGTGTCTACGTGGAAAGTATTAATGGCGGAAATCTACTTTGAAATCACCAAGTCCTCACTTGTGGTTAGAATAAATGATTGGAGATCATAGAAACCCTAGAAATTGTATTGTTAATGCATTACAGTTGTTCTCAATAGTGAAGAATGGAGATTGATAATCATTATTTGTTAAGCAAAGTCATTCGAGTTTGAAACAAAGCACAAGCACAGACACGTCATTTTGAAAATTAGTTGAAAACTTACTTAGCAATCAAGTAAGCAGTTGGATAATCAAAGGAGAACTTGCAGTCAAATAGAAAAGCATCACAATTACATTCTTTGGCAGAGATTGATATCAAAAAAATATTTGAAACATCTCGGAAGTGATTTATCAATATGCTTCAGTGCATCAATTTCATGAAGCGGAATGGGTCAAAATCTTGTTGAGCAGTGTTCTATGTGAGAGTATTAGTATAGCCATTGGAGATTTTGTTTTGGAGCTGACCTAATGTTATCCTTGGAAGTGCATACTTATTATTGATGATATAAGTATGAATACAACAAAAGAGCATTCACATAAGAGCAGAATTGATTGAAGATACAAATTTGAAATGTCATGTGAAGAAGTAGATAAAACTATTATGACAGGTCCACAGGATTTTGTACCCATGGCCAAGGACATGGAGGATACATTCATGGTTGATAATTTTGAAGTATCAATGACAAGAAAAGGATATTGATCTAGAAAATTTTGAAGAAACATTTGTGAGTACTCAAGAATCTGAGAGTCTTTATATCAGCAGGAAGATCTATTGATTTAAGATATCACAGAAAAGGAAGCAGAAAAAGAGAAGACTGAAGTGATGGAAAATTCATCATCATTGTTGTAAAGTCAGACACCCATAATAGACTTAGACTCATGGGGAGAAAATAAGAAAGTGGGAGTATATAATCTGAAAGATTCATGAAAAATAGATCAAATATTGCAAAAGAGAAGTATATGAAGAAGAGGCTCAGTGAATTGGTTAGCAACTTTATACTTGATCTTAGTTCACTTAAAACTGGTCAAGCATCCTTGAAAGAGTTTGCAAAAAAAGGAAGAAAGATTATTGTTGACTGTATGAATCAGGCAAGTTAAGTGCCCATCATTACAAAGAAGATCTAGGAGGTAGAGGCTATGATAGAGAAGATAAGGAAATCTGTGGAAGATCCCTCCACCAATATCAATATGTGTATATTAGGGGCAAATTGATAAGATTGAGAAGGTAGAGAAGATAATATCAAAGGGTGAGTAAATTAATCTATATAATATGGAGTCTATCATATGATCAAGGTCCTAGCACAGATTTGGAGAAGATGGAGAAGCTATAATAAGCATTATGCGCCCATCTACAGATTGTTAATTCATTGATTGCATTTTGGGAGAAAGAGATACTAAATTTGCAGATTGCATATGTGTATGCTGAGTAAATAAATAGAAGTGTTTTTTGAGCACATATTTCATTAATGTCAAGGGGGGAGTAGAGTATAAAGAATATGGATTCTATTATATGATAAAAGGGAGATATACGATAGAGAGTTTTTATATAAAAGTATAGATAGTAACTTCACCATATTCCTTTGTTGCCATTAATGAAAAAGGGGGAGATTGTTGGAAAGTTGACTATACTGAATTATATGACTCTATTTATTGTTTTCATTATGGCAAAAAATTCATATGAAGTTTTGGAGTTAGCACACATTATCAGAAGATCAGAAATTGGCTAAGTACAGAAAACAAGATAGAGCAAGGAACATGTTGTTATAGTTTTGATTAGCGTGTGTTAATTTTTTATCCAAATGATATGTTCCTTTGAATATAATATTATTATTATGCTTACATGATAATTATAATAGATCATTATCAGATCTGCAAGTATGAAGAAGATACAGACAGTTGAAGAGGTATAGCCAGTGAATGCCAGAACAGGACATAGATCATGGAAAGAGCCGACATAGATTATTTTGGAATGTAAGTTGCACTCATCCTCAGGACTTGTCCCTTTGGATTAATTATTTTTAGTGACCTAAAAATATATGGTTAAAATTGCATGACTTTATTCATCCAGGATAATTAGTTAGAGCTAATTTGGTGAAGCGGACTGTGTGAAAAGACGTCTCTGTTCGGTTTGAGTAAAGCAGTTATAATTAATGTTAAGTTGACTTAATGAAGGGTTTCATGGTTATGTAAGTGATCAAGATACATTTTAAAAGGTTTCATAAATCCTACATGTTCATTTCCTTTGAGGAAGTACTTATAGAAGGTCATTTGTGATGGGAAAAGTTGCAGAAGCCAGAGATAAGAAAAATAGAGCAGAGTGTAAAAGCAGCAAAGATATATCTATCATATGTTGATGATATAGATATTGAAGTAGAAGCTTTAAAAGTGAATATAAGATTGTTTTAGTTCTTTACAAGAGGTTAAAGCATCAACACACAAAAGGAACTGATCATACAAGCAGTGTCACAACAATAGTTCACCTTGCAGATACAGTGTGTATCGAAGAACCAGAAGGTTGTAGCCTTCACCACTTGAGCAGTGTGCTCTTGAATAATGAGTCCTTGGATAGTGATTCAACCACCCCTAACAAGGTTATTGTAAAATACTACTAATAGGGTTTGACCCTTAACAAGGTCACTGTACTTCATGTATTGTAAAGACAACTCCTAACATGGTTAAGGATCTTCTAACAAGGATCATAAGACACTAGTGCAGAATATTTGTGGGTACTAATTCCCATTGGGGTTTTCACCTACATTGGGTTTCCTCGTAATCATATATGGTGTTATGTGTTGTGTATATTTATCTTACTTGCATTAATATTCAAGTTCAGTACATAAGCATTTAAGTAAAGATTCAGATAATAAGAAAAAGTATTAATTGATAGATCATTGATTCACCCCCCCCCTCTCAGTGATCCTAATCCTAACAAAACCTCCATGATTTTATTCTTTGAATCCACCTTGAAGAGAATGAATGAGTTTTGAGGATGCACAAAGGATCTTGAAGGAAAATCACACCATCATGATGGCTAGATCTAGGGCTTGAATGATAAATCTTGAATGCTTGAACAAACCAAATCCCTTCAAAGGCTTGAAAGCTTGAATCCTTGATATTCGATCGAGAAATTGTATGCTTGAGAGGAAGACTTGAACACCTTGAAAGATTGGAAACATGTAGAATAATGTATGCTTGAACATGATGAATCTTGGTTAGAGCTTTATAGGTTCAAGCATCCATTATTCCTAAATTATATTTAACTTTGGTCCTCTTCTAGGAGCATGGGTCTAATTTTAATTTAATTCTCCTATGTCGGCGTTATTACCTCACCTAGTAAGATGCCCACCTTACTATGAATCACCTAGGAGGGAGAGCCCAATAGGTTCACCCATAAACTATGCTTGTAATTGTAAATGTGTCTTCTGATGGCTTTAAAAATATCCATACATCTACATTCTTGTATCACTATGGAATATAAAATGCATGTCCATTCAGGATTTAGTGACTTATGTGCGTTACCTTTCAAGGATTTAGCATATTGTAAAATAAAAGGGTGTGTATCTCTTTAGGATTTAGCAATTTGTGTGTGTTACCTTCCAAGGATTTAGCAAAAATAAAAGTAAAAATGTGTATCTCTTCAGGATTTAGCAACGTATGTGCATTACCTTCCGAGGATTTAGCATGCTGCAAAAATGTAAATTAATGTAAAAAATAGTACAAGGGAGACCCTATATATGCCCCCCTCCTTATCATGACTACCCACTAGGTAGGATAGGGAAGATAAAAGAGGATACCTACTTCACAAGGTAAGGATATATCTAGCTTAACAACAATGTATACCATATTCCTAGCGAAGAACCTTGACCCTTACATCCAAGAGCATAGATAATCGTGAAATGGATATGCCACTTATGGAAATAAAAGATCCTCAAAAGGGAAGATATATTACCATCAAGACCCTCACCATAGAGGAGTGCTTAGGATAAAATTTCATCTTAACAAGAAAGAAGGACCAAAGATTCAATCATCAAGCCCCCTGTAATCAAGATGAAGAGGAATCTTAGAATGAAGGAATCAAACTCTAACCCAAAGAAAGAGCAATAGTTTATCAAAAACATAGTTTGAAAAATAAAGAAGAGGTGATGACCTAGAATAATCACCTCTCATATAAGAGGGTATTCATAGTAAAAAACATACATCTTTTTAAGGAAATAATGTTGTAAGATAAACGCATGCCACTAAGATAAGGAAAGTAGCTCCTTAGATAGAGGAAGAAGAAAAATACCTTGGCCCCCAGGGATGAAAGCAAGGGATATACCAAATTATATCAAGAAATAGTGTAGCAAAGAGATATCATGTGAGAAGTGAAAAAGTAACCCTTGTGATAGATAGCACACTATTCAGTTTCCAAGGTGAAAGACTTATCAACCATGGAAACCCAAAAAAAATGAAATAACTTATAATCAAGGACATAGATCCTTAATGCAAACCAAGATTTTCATGTATGATTGGATATCACATAATAGATAGATACTGCTTAACCAAGGGAAAGTGGATCCTGGAAAGACAGAAAATAAGGAGATGGCATCCTTGCCCCCCAAGTGTGGGAACAAGGATGAAAGGGGACTTATTATATCCCTCACAATACTATGCAAGACAACGAGCCCCCAAATATTAGGCTAACATTTTTTACATAATATGGAGTTCCATAATAGGAACATAAATGTTATTTAGAGAAATTAGGATTGAAATATAACTCATTGTAAAATGATATATAAATAAATTTACTATCAATGAGCTACCTAATCTTATAATGTAAAGCTTGAAATGCATTAGAATGATCATGAAATCTGTGATAGAAACAAAAAGGAAGAATCTTAAAGTATAGACTATGTTTCTTTTTGCGTTTAGGTCTAGTAATCATCTTAACACAAAGGAGCTTAGGCACAAAAACCTCTTGGTCAAATTCCTTCATAGGGTCATCATGTTTTGAAATGTTATTTGAGATGTTGGTAACATTTCTATGTTGTTGAGGATTAAATTCCAATCCATAAGAATGCTCATGCCCCCCATTTTGTAAGGGCATTTGAATTCCTTGTTTATTCTTAGCACATCCTTGAGTATGGAATCCTTGTTTAACTAGTAAATGATAACCATGACCATAACAAGAAGCCATATATATGAAAACAAGTCAATTGAACTTCAGTAGTCACTATGTCATCATTAGTATGTTCGATAGATTCACAAGAAGGAAAAATAAAGGAATACATCCTAGGAGAAGATGGGGTAGGAGCTTGATTCTCCATAGGATCATCACTAAGAGGGAGAGAATTAAGGGAATTCATACCATTTTCCGCTAATGCCTCATCACTAGAAGGAATCCCAATTAGAGGTAATGTATCAATAATGTTCTCTTCTTTCTCTAGAATTTCAAGGTAAGGGGAGTGTGTTTTATAAAAAGAGTCATCATACTGTATGAATATGTCATCCATTAATAAATCACCCTCTTGTATCAAAGAAACTTCACAAGGAGGAGATAAATCAATGTCTTTATCCAAGGGTTCATACCAAAAGGTAGAATCACCCATAATGGCTTCATGAGGAAGAGGTTAATCAACATCCGAATCCAAAGGTTCAACCCAAATATGAGGATTATCATCCCTATCAATAAAGCACATTTTAGGAGTGCCTAAAGCTTGATCCTTAAAGGAGAAAGAATTGTATTCTAAAGTAGGCTCATAGAAAAGACATATATTAGGAGAAGAATTAACATCAATCCTTAACTTATCTCCATGGAGGGAAAGATTAAGTTAATTTTCTTTCTCTAATATATCCTTGCAAGGTAATGCAAGAGAGGACAAAGCAACATCACACTCACTAAATGAAGTCTTTGTAGGTGTATCAATGTTATAAATAGAGGAGTATGAAGGTAACCAAGCACACATCCTATGGTAGAGGTCAATTGGAGAAGTTGTGGAGGAGAATAAAATAGGAATAGGATCAATGGAGATCATATTCAAACAATTTTTATCCTCAATAACATGTACCTCAATAGTGGATCTATCCTTTTTTGCAATAAAAGCCTCATCAAAGTATTCAAAACAAAAATCATACATGTTGAACACAATGAAAAATGTAAATGTTTTTGTATTTTTAAAGAAATTTTGTGATATTTATGAATTTTGAAATATAAATGCAAGAGCATAAAAGAAAATCTACTTCTATATGCATGAAAGATATAATATGAAATGAAAATCTAACACCAAAAAGAAAGAGTTGTCTATTGCGGGTTCACCAAAATGTAAAGGAGAAAAATGATGGTTAATAGAGTAAGAGTGTTTTGATACTCAAATCAATTATCACCTTACATTTAATGTTTAGAGTGGAGGGATAAATAATACATTCCCCTTTATTCTCAAATGCACAAAGAAAGGATCCAAATTGATCAACCCAAAAAGGATCAATGCATAAATGAATCAATCTATTGGAAATGAGGATAAAGAAGGAGATCCTAGGTTTCCCTCTTAAAATGTGTTTTGAAATGAATGTAAATGTGTGATAGATTTATAATGATTAAGGATTTGAATTGAAATGGATAGGAGGAATGTACCAACCTTAAAGAATTGCAGATCTAAAGAATGCTATTTTTTGGTGTTTGTACTCTATTTCTGGAAAATCTGAAGTATGATCCAGAATCGGAACGCAGAGATGAACAAAACCCAGAAATATTTTTCTGATCTAACACCATCTTATGAAAAAGGTCAACCTTGACCCATAAATGTCACCCTTGACCCAGTAATCTTGACCCTGACCTGCACTGCCTCGACAGAAAATCTATTTTCAGATCTGAATAGTTCGCTGAAAAGAGTATCCAGATCTGGGTTCAAATCTGCAGTCCTGAACCTATACCTGCAAGAAAAATAGTTTTTTTTGTTAGGGGGAGAGTTTTTCCTTAGTCAAACCCCAATTTAGGAATTAACCTTGAAATAAATAAAGTATAGAATGCTAGCAAGTAATAGAATTGAATCTAACAATGAAGCTATGATATGTAATAGATATGTAATTGTAATTCAAAAGTAGACAAATATGTAAATATGAAAGCATGGACTTTAGAAATCATAAAACTCCATTATTGTATGCTTGGAATCCACCTTGAAGAGAATGAATGAGTTTTGAGGATGCACAAAGGATCTTGAAGGAAGATCACACCATCATGATGGCTAGATCTAGGGCTTGAATGATAAATCTTGAATGCTTGAACCAAATCCCTTCAAAGGCTTGAAAGTTTGAATCCTTTATCTTCAATGGAGAACTTAAATTCTTGAGAGGAAGACTTAAACACCTTAAAATATTGGAAATATGTAGAATAATGGATGCTTGAACCTTTTTCTTCTTGACAAAATCTTGGTTAGAGCTTTTTTTCACTTAGAAGACTTAGAGAAAATGAGAGAGAAAGACTTCCTTTTATATGAAACTAGGGCACAATCTTCTAGAGAGGCTGACATAGGAGAATTAAATTCAAATTAGACCCATTCCCCTAGAAGATTAGCTAAGTTAAATATAATTTAGGAATCACCAATTCAAAACCCAAAATAGTCGACCCGAAAGCGGGAAATAACTTTTTGCAAAGACCGACATCTGGAAACTGTGGGACCCTAAGATTTGAACCCTAGGTCAAGGTTGGGGTTGAAATTAACCTAGGTTAGGGTCAAGGTCAACCTTGACCTAGGTTAGGGTCAAGGTTTACCTTGACCTAGGTCAGGGTCAAGGTCGACCTTGACCTAGGTCAGGATCAAGGTCCACATAGACCCAAAAGGTCAACCTTGACCCTGAGGTCTAAGACCTCAGATCTGCAGTCCAGGATGTCAAAAACTGGAAAGAGAGGAAGAATAGGGGGAAAGCTAGGTCAAAGTTAGGAAACCATTCAAGGTGCTTGATATGACCCCAAACCACCTATTTGGAAGGCTAAACAAGTCTACCATGGAAGTGCTTCCATTTTCTGACTATACACCTTTATTACTCTATATATCAGCAATGGAAAAATATTTAGGGGTCTTATTGGCACAAGAGGATAATGAAGGAAAAGAAAGAGATATCTACTACTTGAGTAGAAGATTGATCAAATATGAGTTAAACTATAGATTCATGGAAAGGGCTTGCCTAGTAGTGGTATTTGCCTCTCAAAAGTTAAGACATTATATGTTGATGCACAGGGTAAAGCTAATAGCCAAAATTGATCCATTGAAATATCTACTTAGCGAAAAATCTCTAACTGGAAGGATTTCAAAATGGGTAATGGTGCTTAGTGATTTCAATATTGAGTATGTGGGTAGGAAAGCAATCAAAGGTCAAGTTATTTCAAATCAATTGGCTGAATAGCCTTTAGCATCTACACATCTAATTCAAGTGGAGTTTCTTGATTCCAAGATTGTTAATGTGGAAGCCAAGACATGGACCTTATACTTTTATGGATCTTACACCCAAAATGGTAGTAGGGAAAGCATTCTTTTGATCACACCTCAAGGTTACACAATCCCAAAATCTAACAAGTTATTTTTTCCTTGCACAAACAATATTGCGGAGTATGAAGCTTTGGGCATAGGTATCAAAATGGCCTTGGAATGGAATGTCACAAAATTACAAGTCTATAGGGACTCTTAATTAGTCATCAATCAAGTCAATAATGATTATAATACCAAGGATGAAAAATTTATGCCTTACAAAAAATTGGTGGATGATTGGAAAAAGTACTTTTCTTTGATTACTTTTGAACAAATCCCATGTGACAAGAATAGAGCAGTGGATGCAATGGCTACCTTGGCATCTTTGCTTCAAATGCCTGATCAAAATGTGAGGTATGAATTCTTGGTGGAAGAATTGGTTAAACTAGCATTTGACCTGCCTGATTCCCAAATTATTTCCCTCCTAAATGGACATGAATCACCATGTTATGGACCCATTTATGCCTACCTAAAAGACCAAACCTTACCTATAGACCAAACCCATGCTCAAAAGAGAAATTTCATAAGACAAGTATCTCGTTACACCATCCTTTCTGACACATTGTATCGTAAGGGTCTTGATGGAATGCTCCTTAGATGTCTAGAGGAAGATGAATCAAAATTATCTTTAAAAGATGTCCACGAGAGGATTTTTGGGTCACATTCGAGTGGGTTAAACTTAGCTAAGAAAATCCTACAAATGGGGTGCTTTTGGAAAACCTTAGAAAGAGATGCTTTTTAGTTTGTAAAGATTTGTGCAAAATGTCAATACCATGGAGACATGATCCATACACCAGCACAATAATTACACCCATTTGTCACACCATGGCCATTTTACCAATGGGGTTTTGATTAAATTAGCATGATTTATCCATCTTCTTCCAATGGACATAAGTACATTCTCACCGCAACAGAGTATTTTAATAAATGGGTTGAGGCTTTCCCTTCAACAAATGCAATGTGGAAACAAATTTCCATGTTCATCCTTAATCAAATCATTTGCAGATATGGCATTCCTCATGCCATCATCACAGATAATGGAAAATAGTTTAAGAACAAGGATGTAGATGAAATTTGTGACATATTCCATATTAGTCATAATTCTTCATACATTTACTATCCCCAAGGTAATGAACAAGCCAAAGCTACCAACAAGAACATCCTCAAAATCGGTTGGTATGTCAAGTAGAGATTGGCACCTTCAAATCCATCCAGAATTATGGTCCTAGCGAACTAGTATTCACACCCCGATAGGAGCTACACCTTTTTCATTGGTTTATGGGGCCGAAGTTGTTCTACCCTTAGAAGTTGAAATACCATCCCTAAGAGTGTCACTACATGAATTAATTACGGATGAGGATTATAGGGTCTCCTGACTTCAACAATTTGAATTGTTGGAAGAACATAAAAAACAAGCCTATGATCATTTGAAAGTGTATCAGAATCGAATCTCATGGAATTATAACAAGCATATCAAACCAAGGACTTTTCAATTGGGAGCTTTAGTGTTGAGAGAGAATCCTAAAAATTAGGTTGATAGGGAAAATAAAGGATGTTGGAATTATTTTAATGATGTACTAAGAGGGGAGGGGTGAATTAGTACCTCTAAAACATTTTATGTGGTTGGCCCATTAACCTTTGATTCATCAGATTTGTATATTCCTATCTATCTGTTCATCTTTCTATATGTATGTGAAATCATAATATAAGTTCTTTACATGTGTAAACATTCAAGAAACATTCATGAAAATGAATAACATAGAACACATGATATGATATCACAGAAAACTCATGTTAGGAAGTAAAAACTGTGGTGGGGATGTCTACCCACAAAACTTAACTATCTACAAATAAGAAGAGAGCCGGTAAAGGCTTTCAATTGATCATTTCTAATGATCTACCCTATTAAGAGTATTAGAGTGTAGACCTATTAGGATCTACTTTGTTTGAAGCTTTAGCAACACCATTAGGTGTGCACTCTGTTAAGAGATTTATCAAAGAATGGTTAAATCCAACTTCTACAAAAGGATTTTAGTTATGATGCACTTGTTAGAATGCAACTACAATATAAATGTTGATCTGATAGTGAATGCAATCTCTAATTGCTGATAACATATCCTGTAAAGCTTACAATGTAAATGTAATCACCTTGAGTGATTGAGTGATACCTTGTCTCTACTCGTCGGTAGCCTTTCTGTGTTCTTGATAACTACTTTGATCTATTTCTATACTTTGCATGCATTATCTTCTGCTACTTAGATGCTCTCCATGGCTACTATCATTTATCAAATGATTACAAGTCACATTTCATTACAAATGATTGAACATCTATTTATACTAGTTTCTAGTTTTATTCTTGATTCACGCTTTTACAAATTAACTCTAGATCCAAGGTTTACAACTTGACCTTGATATTTAGTTAGATATGTTTTAGATTCATTAGGATGCTTTAAAACATTCACAATTTTCTTTCTTGACCCTCAAGTAAAGATTTAAAACAAATAAAAACTCTATAAATAGAATTACAATGTTTTATTTGACGTGTAAAGTCAGATCCACTTTTTGCGGGTTCTATAACTGACTATCAATTTTGATGGTCAAGTTGTTCTATTAGTTTTGTACTCCATCAGTGTCCCTTAATTGAACTGTTCATCAGGTATGCTTTTTCTGCTCCGTCGGTGATGTTCTCAATACTGTATCATCGGTAATTCTTGTCATCGGTTTGACTCTTGTCAATGTTCGTCGGGCAAGTCTATACTTATCATTTTTACAATAGGCCTTTTCATCTCATCAGGTATCCTTGCTTTCTGCCGTTCATGCTTATACTAATGACCTTTATCATGTTTTTCCCTTTAAGTGTACTAATGGAAAAACTTAAAGTCATCAAAATAAAGTGGGAAGCAAATTGGCTTGGTCCTTTTGTCATTGTTTCTTCTTTTGGAATGGGGACCTACAAATTGGCCAATTGTGATGGTGACGAGTTACAAGAGCCTATCAATAGAATTCATCTTAATAGGTTTCACACCTAATTAGATAAGCGAGTATCAGAGGAAAGAGTATCAGATGAGAGAATCAGATGAGTTAGCATCTTCTTTGTACATGAGAAAAAGTAAAAATCCAAAAAATGGAGAAAAGTAAAAAATACAAAAAAATCAGAAAGATTGAAAAGCCAAAAACATTAGAAAAATAGAAAAATCAGAAAAAGGAGAAAATTGAGCATGAAGAAGTCAAAAACATTCAAAAATAAAAATGTTGTCTTGGTGAAAACCTAGAAAATAGGCACCTTGATGATAAAAAAAATGAAAAATGAAAAAATCAAAAAAATTGAAAAAGAGGAAAAGTGCCTTGGTGAAAACCTAGCAATAGGCACCTTGGTAGAAAAAAAAGCAAAAAGGAGGAAAAAAGAGCAATAAACCCAAAAGGTAAAAACCTGGAAACAAGCACCTTTTGTCCCTTAGGTCTTTCCTAGTTGCATTTGTACATATTGCCTTTCACCATCTCATTTGTCCATATCCTCATTGCATCCATCATTTGTGCATAAGTCATAATAAAGCCTTTCAGTTGCATTGTTGTATTCTAGGTCTCATTTGACCTAAGTTTCACATTGATCACATTTATCACTTAGGGGATATCATCATGGATTTTGGTACCAAACATAATCAAAAGTGCACATGTTGGTCACATGACAGAAACAAATTTTCAGATTCAGGGGAGAGAGATTTTGGAACCATTGACAGATATCATTGTTCAACCCTAAATAGTTTGATCCTAAAACATGATCCTTGAGTTTCATTGACTTATTACATCAGGATTAAAAATTTACAACACATTAAATGATCAGAATGTTTGGAATTCTTTTTGAAAATATTGATACATTGTGATACACTTGAAATTTTTGATAAGTTTTTCATTGATGTTTTCGAGTCATGTCTTTTTAGCTAATTGATGATGTTTTGACTAGATTGGTGATGATGCAGACATGATGTTTTCTTGGCTTTTATGTGACTATTTTGAGGGAGATTGTTTAACTTGTGTGAATTCTTCTAAAGAAATGGTCATCAAAGAACCACCGAGGACATTCATATAGGAAGGAGGATTAACCTTTGTTTGTTTACGCAAAAGGATACCTTGGCTATTTAGATCTTCAATATCTTAATACCAAAATCCACTTGCAACATTGAATCTATTGAAACCGGTATTCATATGCCCATAGTTGGTCATTCGACTAGTGAGGGTTGTACCAGGTTCCTAAGAGAGGTTACCAACTGAGATGAAAGTCATATTCATATTATTATGGTCGTAGTGACACCAGTAAGGATTGTATTGACTCATATTTCCACAATGCTCAATGATGAAAATATATCTCTTTTGTAGTTCTTTCACAAAAAGCTAGTGACCTTTACTTGCATCGCATTACATTTTCATTTTAGATTAATTGCATTATTTAGTGTAAATTTTCCAAGTACAAGGGGGTTCATCATTTTTTTGGGGTTACATCATAATTTCAATGATTTCAAATCAATTATGTGAGATTGTCTTTTGCATTCATAGAATTAATCATTAATCATTATACATATCTTGAGAAAAAGAAAGAGAAAAGAGTACATTAATCATTATTCATTTTATCCTTCATCTTGTAGAATTGCATTTCATAATTTAAGTTGTATACATCAAAATCCAAAAAGATAGTTGCATTCATTTTACCATTGCACTAAGTATGGCATTTATTTACATTGCATTACATCAACCATACAAATTACAATCAAAATCATATAGAAGTAGTTGCATAATAATCATTTGCATCCATCTATCTATGTCATAATCTAAGACATTGCATCCATAGCATAAATAAAAAGTAAGTGCATCATATAAATCATATAGATATGCATATAAAGAAATCTCACATCATCAAATCAACATCAAGGGGAAATCAATCAAAGAGCATCATAGATAAATTTCCATCATCAAATGTCTATAACAAATCAGTATATCAAAGATACATTGAAAAAATGATCCATACATCAAGTCCTAATCAAAACTACATATGATACATTAATACAATATCCATATATCAAGCTCATATCTCAAGACCTAGAAAGGGCACCTGATCCATCTCCAAGAGCACCTGATCCATCCCCTGACCCATCAGGACCCCTGTCACCTGCTCTATCCTATGGAAGGTGGTGCATGACTTGTGCTAGCACTCGTAGGTAACTGAGATATCGTAGCCAAGAACTACTGTAACATTCTAGTAACCTGATGTAACTGTCTAGTAACTGTTATCTTCCCTACCTGTAATCCTTCCGCATCCTATACTAAGCTATCAAAAATAGGAGGAACTAGAGTTTCCTGAGATGCCAGAGGTTCCTGAGGGGCCTGTGGTGCTAAAGGAACCTGTGGTATCACCTGTACTACACTAACATGTGGATCTACCTGAGGGGGTACCTATCCCTGTCTCTGTGGAGATGCTGGTCTCTACTGATCATGACCCTATAAAGGAACCTGTAAAGGAACCTTCCTAGATGTCTACACTTGTCTATGTCTTTGTCCTATCCAAGCTGTAGCTAGAATGACTTGAACCTATCTCTGCATCAAAACCTGTACCTGCCTCTATCTAGGCTGACCAAACCCACCACCTCAAACTCTAACATGACCACCCCACATCTAAGGTCCTGTAGCTCTCTATACCTAAGGTATTCTCTATACTCTCTGCCTCTGAGGTCTACCACCGCCACCACCATCATCTCCATCTCCATCATCAATAGAAAACTCATCAACATCAGGTATCAACTCTGCCGGATCTGTGAATCTAGTGAAGCAATGTCACACAAACCACTCTCAATACTTAGAAGACATACCTGCATCAGCCACATGACCCATCATATCCCATCTGACATACCCTAGCTGATCAATCTCTGCACATGCAAACTGATAATCAACCTGGGCTCCCCACATGGATCGCTCTACCTGTACTCTAGCATACAATGCCACACCCTATGACATATCGTGTACACGACCAAACTGACGAAGAACTCTCCCAAAGTAGAATCTCTCTATACATAGTGGTGATTGACCAATCATCCATTAAGGGGAAAACATATATGGAAGCTCATCATCATCCTCTCTCCATCCCTTGCAGCCCAAGTATGGTCTCCATACGACCTGATCAATATCGTCGATGGTCTGACACCATAACTCAAACTTGCACAGATGATGTTGGACAATCATGCCATCATATAAAAATCTATAAGGATACCCTCAAGCTCACACTCATGGTGATATGGGTCTCATAATCAGGATATGCTCCCAAGTCTATAGCTGTAACAATATTGCACCTATAGAAATAGCTACATTATACCTGTATAGAACCTCGTGTAATTCATGATACAACTACACTAGCACACAAGATCCCCAGTCTAATCTTCAAGGATGCGAAATCAAGTCATCTAGTATACGGCCCCATCTAATAGAAAAACCATGACCTCTCTTATCTGGTAAGAGAAGTCTTCCAATCATAGATCTGAGCAATGTTGGCAAAGTAGGAAATGAAGCAAACTATGCCCATGTAATGCTATCATCACCAATCGTAGCATCTTTGAATACCCGTCTACATGCGCTGCCATCGTAGACCTAATTATAGTAAACCTACTCTCCACGAGTTGGGATCCTCAATAATCTATATACATCCTCTGGCATGATGGTCATCTTTCCAAGGGGTAGATGGAATGTATTATGGTCAAAGTGCCAACACTCTACCATAGTTGTCAATAAACCTCGGTTCAACTAAAACTGAGGAAGATCAAGAAGGAATCCAAACCCACATGTCTTGATCATACGTCTCTCTGGAGGGGTCAACTCATCCACTAGATCAAAGACCCAAGCCGCTACATTCCATACATATAGCTTACATTAATTTGCCTACATTTTGCAAACGAAGTGAAATATATTAGTATCTTTCTATTTGTGGATCATTCTAAGTCAATCAAACACATTAAAACTATCTTTTCTCTTTTCAAGCTTATCAACCTATTGTTCCTGACCTCTAGATCTTGAGAAGGGATAAATTTGTAATATCTTTTAATCAATCTGATTGACACATCAAACATTCACTGATATGATTTTAGTCTAATATCCTAAACACTAAGTAAACATCATGGAATCACATCTTTTTATCTTGGCAATCTATCTGGTCATCCAAATGATCAATCAACGACAACTTGTTCTCTTCTAAATCAGGATTTCATCACATATCTAGCTACGTGTCATTTCATTATGTGGAAGCCTCATTTCATACTACGCGTCATTTAATATATCATATGCATTATTTCAAGTGTCAAAGGCATTGCTTTATAGCATATGCGGCATTTGCAAAGTCTATGCATCATTCAAACTATGATACACATCATTAACATCTTACGGGTTTCCTACGTGTGATTCTAAACATGGGGTTCACATTTTGACCTAATTTTTATGCAATTTTTAACACCTCATATGCATCATTTGATTGCATGAATGTGACATTTCCCTAGTCTAAGCGGCATTTAAATGTTCCTACGTGACATTTTGCTAAATCTAATCTAAAAAGCATGAAAATTGACATTAAATGTTATTAAAAATGAGTAATAAATGCACTAGGAAGGATCAAATCACTCACAAGAGGTCCATAGTCAAGAGGTGTCTAATAAAGATGCGCTCTCTCAAACCAATTATCTCCAATAGGGACCACCATTATTCTCAATCATAGTAAAACCAGAGCAAAATCTCAATAGTGAAAAGTGAAAATGAATAGTAAATTTGGGTTTTTCAACCTATTTAAAATATTTTGACCTAATTTTGGAGATATTTTTACCCCTCGAGACCTAAATTTTCCTTTTCTGCACACTTGGGCATCTTGTGATTTTATCATCATTCTTCTTAATGTTTTCAGAAATGAAATCATTTAGATATACCTTTTCATCAATCACATCATATTAGCATCGAGACATTAAAAGTTTTCATTTATGAGGGGGCATATCTTATCAGATCATCAAATTGGAAATTTGCATCATCCTATATCACATTTGGGGAATTAAAATTTCAAACTTTTATCAGTGAGGCATTCAGAATCAAATCAAGTTTTGCATCAAAGTTTCACATCAGGTCTCACATCAAGTTTCTGCATCAAGGCTTCACATCAAGTTCTGCATCAAAGTATAACATCATGGTTTTGCATCAAAGTTTTATATCATGTTTTTGCATCAATCAATCAATCAGTATCAAATCTGCATCAGGACATGCAATTTTCTTTGAATCAATGTGCTTCGCACATCAATTCAAAGAGGGACATTTGTAGACACCCAAAATTGACCAGGTGCCTTAGTATCAATAGATCTCAGCAAAATGCTTTAAAATACTTCAAAATGGATTAAAATCAAATTAAATAGACATTTATCAATCAAATTAGATTAAATCAAATAAAATCAAAGGATTAAATAATCATGAAATTAGATAATTAAATCCAAGCCTAAAAGGGATCAATCAAAATTATATAATTGATTTTAATCAATTAATTGTATAGTTTTAAATCAAAAATCAAATTGAATCTATTCACCCTTACATGGCTTATTTAATTAATTTATTAAATTAAATAAATCCTAATTTCTTTCAACATAATTTGATCAACCAATGAGAATTGAGGACTTTGTCTCTTTGTCCCAACCTTTGAGACAACCAATTAATGGTCCCCCCATTTGAAACCATTTGAGAGATCAAACTCAACCAAGGATTAACCCATATTCAATTCAGTCTACCCCCTACCCTTGCGATTTTACTATAAATACAAGCCATTTCTAAGCATAAATGGATCCTATGGAATTCGAATGCATAGCATCATTACTATAGGAAATTTGAAAGAAATTGAGCATTATTTTGAATCTTTGAAAGCAAATTTTGAGATTAGAGAGAATTTGTCATGAGCATTTGAGTTCGTCTTTGAGATATTTTGAGAGAATTGAGAGCTATATTAGGCATTTATCATCAATTTATCATTCTAGGATGGTCACTAGTGGAGATTAAGGCTGAGAGCTCTACTTGCAAAGCCTAGTTAGAGAACCATGGAATGTTATGGATGTTAAATTCAATTCTTTACATTAAATTGCTTATTTCTTTCCATGGAATTGTGCTTGATTATCCTAATTTCATGAAGGTGTATTAACTCACACACAATACTGCACAACATACTTCTTTGTCATTCTTCATGGCCTTTAGAAACTCCTTCCCACTTAATAACATCACACTTGTCCCCGCATGCTTCTCCTCATTAGGCTCTGGCAAAGGATCCATCTGAAACTTCTTCCCCAACTTGGTGATCACATAAATATTCCTTTTCCCATCATGCATTAATTTGACATCATACTACCATGGATGTCCTAGAAGCAGATTGCATGCATCTATAGGCAGTGTGTCACATAGGACCTTTTCCTTATACTCTCCAATCTCAAACTCCACCAAGGTTTGTTCATCCACCACTATTTGTTGACCCTTGTTCAACCATGAAACCTTATAGGATGTGGTATGAGGTATCCTCCTTACTTTCAATTTTTCCACCATCTCTGTGGATACTATGTTCTCAATGGAGCCAGAGTCCACTATTACTTTACAAATCTTACCATGAGATTTACAAGTTGTCTTAAACAAGTTCTTCCTTTGAGGTAGCTCTATAGTGCTAGGAACTTTCAACAAAGTTCTCCTTAACATCAAGTTCTCTTCATCCATTAATGGCCCTACCTTGGAAATGGGAGAATTGACACTTTGTGTGTCATCCTCTTGTACCAACTGATTCCTTCTATCCCCCATTGAAGATGAGGAAGTCTTTTCAGGACACTTGCCCATTGTCTAACCCACTTGGTTGCAGTTATAACACCTGCCAGTGAAGACTGAATTGGATCTTCCTTCAGATTGAAATCTTCCTCTAGGAGGCCCTCTTCCTCTATATCCTCCTCTCTAAAAATATCCCCTAAACTAATTTCTCCCACTGTTATCCATAGATCGATTATCTTCTTGTCTATTAGGGATTTGTCCCCTACCAAAGTTACTCCTTCCTCTTTGAAAAACTCTATTATTATTACCACCTCTTCCTCTTTGATAGAATTCATTCCTCCTTCTAGCCTTATCCTCTTCTCTTAAGGCCAATTGGAAACATTTGTGCATACTTTCAAGAGCTATCATGCTAATCTCATCTTGTATCCCTTGTCTCAACCTATTGAGATACCTTGCCACCTTCTACATTTCCTCTTCTTGTCTTCTAGACCTTTGGCTCAAATTTTGAAACTCCTCGGTGTAAGCACTCATTATCATCTCCTTCTGTCTTAAGTTCTACAACTTTTGGTACATTTGGATTTCATAATCAATGGGCAAGAATTGTGCCCTCAATCTGATTTTCATCCTCTCCCAAGAAACATTCTTTTTCTTTCCATTGGTTGCCCTATCATCCTGCATCATGTTCCACCACACCAATGTAGATCCCTTGAGTCTAGAATTATCATAGCTGACCCTCTTCTCCTCTGAGATTTCTTTGTAATCAAATTGGTTGTCAATGGATTCAAGCCAATCCAACAACTCTTCTCCATTCAGGCTACCGCAATAATATGGTATGTGTTTCATGCTATCCTTGTTAAGGGACTTAAATGCATCTAGGAATACCTTTTTTTCTTTATCCATCTCAGGTTCCTTTCCTTTTTTGATGACTCTTCTGTCTAACTTTCATCATCTCCATCACTCACATCTCCCCATTCAATGATCTTCTTTTTTCCCTTTGTCTCAGACACACTACCCTTCTCCAAGAGGCCCTGAACTAATTCCACTATGGCATCCCTTTTCATTTCCTTAGGAGGAATGTTGTCAACCTCTTGACTCTCTTCCACTTCAGACATACACAACCTTCAGGAAAATATGGCTCTAATACCACTCTGATGCAAAGGGTTTAATACTCGAGAGATTTTCCTCACTCTAAGAAGCTTGTTAGTCTACTCAAACCATCTAATGGTTGTTCCTTGTTGAATATTCCTTCAATTAGGATCTCCAAGACTTCCACTATGAACTTCTCCTCCAAGGTATTGTTAGTC
This sequence comes from Thuja plicata, assembly GCA_018584345.1. NCBI lineage: Eukaryota > Viridiplantae > Streptophyta > Pinopsida > Cupressales > Cupressaceae > Thuja > Thuja plicata. Next base: position 1,213,954 of record MU225712.1, on the reverse strand, counting down.
TTTAGATGATTCCAAAGTTCATAGGCTTAACTAGTCCAACTAGTTCACCAAATGCCTAGTTTCTTCACTAGAAATCCTCCTAGTATGCCAAACCTCTTCTTAGGATATTCCCACACATATACCAAGACTCCTATCAGTCTTCTTGACCCATCATATGTTATTCTAAACTCATCCCAATACTCCAAGACCCTTTACCAATCCAATTGGTCAGTATTTCACTAGGAGGCCTAATTGCCTATTTCCTAGTACGTCCATTTTCACATTTTTAGGGCTATTAATCCAAAAATCCCCAAATGAATCCACAAAGGACCTTGAAAATATTCAAAGTATCAACAACATTGTCAGAATCCAAAACCCTAACTTTTGGAAGCACTCATAAACCTATTTTCTTGCAGGCCTTAGATTTCAGCCTGTTAATTAGGCCTCTAGACCAGTCAGCATAAACAATTATCAAAATGATCTCTAATATTTGATTCACATCCTTCCACCTTTTATTCCTTTTAGGAGACTATCCAAGGAATCTGAAAATTCCACTAAGTCTTTCCCAAAAGGTCATGAGTGCTTGATCAAATTCTTTCTTCTCCCTGTCCTGGCTCACCTGGATTCACCAGTTAGCCATAGGGTTTTCTCCTTGGCCTAGGAGATCAATTGCAAATAAAATAAAGGAAACAAAAAAACCATCTACATACTCTAACCCTACTTCCCCCATGGTTTTAGTCAATTCCACAAGAGGGATTCTAGGTTAGAGCCATTTCTAACTAGGTAGCACTGTATTGTCTCTAACAGACCACTGACCTACAAAATTTTCTAACTTTACAATGAAAGAACTTGAAAAAAACTAAATACTACATATGATAGCTAAATGAATCCACTACACTCCCATGGAGATCAATGTCCTCTCCCAATCCATACACAATCATATAGGAGTAGAGAAATAGTGCAAATTACAAGAATGCAGATACAGTCATCCGTACAGAGGTGTCAGAAATAAGTGTCGCAATCCAAAATCTCAATAACCATTCCCAAACATTGATTCCATGCTCATATACTGAGCATGGGGTAGTTACAACCAATCTAACTACATTTTCAATTTCTTGCAAAAGTTGCTCGAGCAACTTTAAAAGTTGGTAGCAACTTTTTGCACTTTGTGCATTTTGACTATCCTTGTCAACTCAATGCGTGAGTTTGACCTTGATGACCCTAGGTAGGATATGTAGGGTCCTAAAACATCCCTCAAACCCAAATTGCACTGAAATATCAACTTTTCCTGAATTAGCCCAAAGTGACCCGAAATCACCTAATGAGCACTACGGCTCTTGCAAACATGAAGTTAATTTGTCATTGCATCCAACTTGTAATACCCACCTCTTAGTTTGCTTTTTAATTTTGGATGTCAAACTCTTTTAGGAATTTTCATGTATGTGTGGATTTATTCAAATAATTTAGATGATATTTATGTATTACATTTTGGTATATTCTTGATCCATTATTATCATGTTGTATCATTTATGTATATGTGATTTATGGTTATTTTATGATGCTTATGTATATGTTAGGATTTGATTTCAATTATGGTTTTTTGACAATATTGACCTTAGATTTATATGCACATGGATCATTGTATGTTTTCATTACTATTTGATGTGCTTGGTATGGTATGGGACAGAGTCGTAGTTACTTGCTTCGACGAGATCTACACGATAACCTAGTCTCAACCATTGTTTTTCATATGATATATGTATGTATGTTCATCTTTGTGATGATAGGTTTGCAGGTACCGCACTATGTCTTCCCTGAATTGGTAGGAGTGAGTGTGCCCTATCACATTAATCTCAATGGTAAGAGAGGGGAGATAGTTTTCAGGTCCAAATCCTATCCTAAACCTAATTGTCCTAGTTAGTGGACAAGTATCTGTTTGACTACCCTTACCAAATTTGTGTAGTTGACCAGAATTTGTGTATCCCTTTCCTAGTGCACGTGTTTGATTTCAGGTGCTTGATGTGATTATGTGTGTGTTATATCATGTTATTTATTTAATTGAATATTATTACAATTAATTATTAAATATAGATTATTTAATTAATTGAAAATTAAATTAAATACCTACGTTTAATTGAAAGTTTAATTAAAGTGCAATTATTGAACATTAATATTTAATTGAAAATTAGAGTAAATGAGCCTTTATGCTTAATTAAATAATTAAATATTAAGTTGCATGGATTATTGTGCCTTAAATATTTAAGTTATTTAAATTAATATTTTATTAATTACATGTGCAAAATTTGGTTGAAAAAGTATTTTCAAACTCAAAGCTCTCAACCTAATTTTAGGAGTCAAAGTTGAGTTGTGCAAGTAATTAGATATTTTAATTAATTGATTGTTATTTTCTTTTAATTTTGGGGAGAGTCATTTTAGGAGTTAACTGAATGTGTTGTCATGAAGGTTTGCTTAATTAGGGGAAGTTGATCATGATTAGAGGGCTGCTTCTCTCATTTGAACATAACAGGTTTTTGGGAGCATTTTTGGGAAGCTTTGGTGTGTGCTTGGTTTTGGAGCATAATTTTGGAATTCTCCTTGCTTGGATTTTGCATTGTGTATTCTTCAACAGATATTGAGGTAGGGTCTTGTTCATGTCAATTCAGGTTTTCGGATCACTGTCTTCTATGCATCTGAAAAGCTAAGAATCCTTTGTTTGGTCATTCCTTGTTTGATTATTTTGTGTATTTGATGATTTCAAATGGAAAAATATGTTTTAGATCAATTCGAGGATTTACTCAAGCTTGCATGTTAGATCTGTGTTTGTGGGCATAAAGGGGTTTCATTTTTATAGCATTAGGAGTAAATGGGTATAAGGGTTTCTAGTTTGAATTTATTGTTGAAATGAGATTTCTAGAAACCTAGATCTTTAATTTTGTAGAAAATATATACTACCCTAGTACGGAAGTGCTGTCGAAATTTCGTTGGAAAATTCCCTATGGATCTCCTAGAAAATGAAAAATTAGATTACCCTATAGTTAGAACTATAGTTGAAGACAAATTAATATTCCCCTTGCAAATGCTTCTTTGGAAAAAAAAATCAATTTAAAAAAATAAAACACCTCTCTGTTAAAAAAATATAGAGAGAAAAATTTCACTAGTCATGTAAAAATATGATAGATAAAGACAAAAATATAAATGTTGTTTTTAATTTCTATTTTCAGAAATAATTTAAATTAAAAAAAAAAAAAGGATTTGATTGCTATTTACATTTAAAGTTTTTTTAAAAAAAAAATTTTAAAAACAAAATTTTTATTAAAGTTTGGGGAGGCGGGTGGCGGGGGCCACCACACCCCCCCTGTCCCTTTTCTAAGGGGACCGCGACAGTACCCTGCCGTGGGAGGCAGGGCCTGCCTTACGGTAGGTACCCTGCCACCACACGGCAAGGCTACCAGTGGTACTCCCAAAGGGGAGGCTGGCGCAGTAATCAGAGGGGGTGGGGGCCACGGGACCCTACCCAAAGTTTCAGTTTTTTTTTAAATTATGCTTTATAAATTAATTTAGTTTTTTTTTTTATAATTGTTTTTTTTGTATTTAGTTTAATTTATAATTAAATTGTTTTTAGTTTTAGGTTTTGTTTTAATTGAATATTTAATTTTTGTATTAGATGAATTTTATTTATTAATAGTAATTAATATTTAGTTAGTTATTATTAATATTTAAGATTAGTTGTCATTAACCTTTAATTAGTTTATAATTAATTAGGTTTTGATATAGTTAATCGAAATAAGATTTAAATTATGCGTTAATTTATTTATATATGGAGATGTGTGTGTATATATATATATATATATATATATTTCAATTATTTAAATGGTTATTTTTAGTTTGGCTTTATAACCTTAGTTAATGGAGATCGAGGTTATTTGGACGATTATTAAAGAGGAATTATTTTAATGAATTAATTATTAAAATTAATGAGGCATTTATTTCAAGGAGAATTTATGATATAAAAGTTATTTAATTATATTTTTATAATTTTGTAATTATAACTGAAAATTGGTAATTATTTCTTAGATGTATTTATAAATTGTTTATAAATAGATCTATAGGAAATGTTAATGTTTTATCAATCTGGTATATTGAATTATGTCTCAATAATAATTTGTAATGAGTAAATGAATTCGCATGATTAGGAATTATAAATTTGTTTATTCCTATGTTAACCTTATATTTGATTTGATGCATTCTGAATATGGATTATTGTACTATGATGTTCTTTGGGTGCATGTTTCTATGAATTGAATGTTCTCCTATATTATCATGCTTTTGGGTATCTGTTGGGTTAGATGACCCTAGGACTTAAAACCAGAGGTTTTGGGATTGTACTTTCTGTATGATGTTATTATGATGTCAGCTTGTGTTTATATGGTGATGTCATAGTCCTGATTTCTTAGACCCCAACCTAGTTCGGTTCTGATGTATTGATTGGTCATGTGAGGATATTGTGGATGTTTTAGGGTTATTGAGAACCTATGTGCTCCTGAATGAGCAGGATGTGATTTGTGATTATGTATATCTTCATGTGTTGATCTTGAGCTTAGGTAGGTTAACTAAGTGTATAGTGGGGAACTGACTTGCAGTGGGGGTCCAGGACTCTAAGAGGTTACTAGGTAAACCCATTGGAAAGTTACTTAATAAGTGAAAATATGATACATTAAACGGGTTTAAAATGAACTAATAAGATGTGAGTCCTTACCCATGCCTTGAGTGTTGTCACATGATAGGATGGAAGTTGGGATCCTTGTCATCGTGAAAGGATCATTGAGCCACATAGTGTCACTTGGAGGCCAGAGTCAAGAGGTACTACTAGGGTTACCTTCAAGGTTGGGCTTATGTGATGGCACTTCCCTATATATAGCTTAGGTTATCCTATGTGTGTCAGTTACTTCTAGTGTTATTTAGTGTTCCTTGTTTTGGATTAGAGTGTTTCTAGGATCTTCCTATGCATGAGTATGAGGTCATGTATACCTTGTTTCTTTTCTTGTTGTATACCCCGTGTTTTGGGCCTGTTACTATCTCCTCAACATGGTGGGAGTGGACCTTTGGTTTCACGCGGTCGGGTGGTAGTGATTTTATTACCATTGATATTCCAACAGATTCTTCTTCATGCTTGGATGTTCCTTGTTGCAGTTTCATCTTCATATTCTTTTGGTGACATGATTAGTTACTTGAGATGTGTATTGTACCATATGTATTTATTGGTTATCATCCTTGGAGGATGCATTGTATTGTTTATTATGTATTACTACATACCCTGTGACTTGTGCAGTGGATGTTGATTAGGTAGTATACCTTATGATATCAGATGTATATTTAATATTTATTATTGAGATGTATGTTATTGGTTTCAGATTATGTACCTTTATGTCAGTTCTTTATTATTGTAATCATAGATTAGTTTGTTTAAGTAATTCTATGTCAAAGAACCCTTGAGAAATGTTATCTATGTATGAGTTGTATTTCATGTACTTCATTGAGTTGCTTCCGCATTGTTATCATTATTTTTTGTAAACATTTAAAAAAAAATTATTCTGTGAAATTAGTGTCATGTTTAGGTTAAGTTCTCCTGGGTTCCCTGGCGGGGAATTACACTTGGTATCAAATCCCACATTTCTACACTGGGAGCTATGGGAAATATGTTTGCCCATTAGTTGTCTTTTGATTTTAAAACTTGAAACAAACATAGACATAAAACTCTGATGTATTTAAAACTATTGCTTTATGATTATTGATTTCTTTTGATGTTATTGGGTTTGATGTTGGTTCTAAGTTGTGGTTTGGTTCTCTGTATGATTCAGGAACCATGCCTGAAACTAGATCCTCTAGAGGTCATTGTAGAGGCTGAGAGGGTGGCCATGGAAGGGGTAGGGACCACTGTCCTTCCATGAGTGTTCATCGAGATAACAGAGATGAGTAGAGAGAAGAGCGTTGGGCTGGTTCAAAGGAGCCATGTATTAGGCAGTTGTTGCAAGATTTACTGAGTCGTATTCCTAAGCAGGGTAGAGTGGAGAGGGAGAGATCTAGGAGCCCTCCAAGGAGGACTATTGCGGTGGATCCTAAGGTTGTGGTAGCGAACCACATGAGGGATCTCATGAGAGTTCCACCTATTACCTTTGATGGGAAAGGAACATGATTTGAAGCTGAGACTTGGCTTATTGCATTAGAGAGGATTTTTTCTATGCATTCCTTTAGTAGAAATACTAAAGCTAGGTATGCAGTAATGCAACTCTCTAATTTTGTAGTGATATGGTGGAAGATAGAGGAGAAGAAGCTGAGTCTTCAGATGGACACCATTACATGGGAACTCTTCCTTGAGAATTTTAGAGAGAGATTCCTCTCTAATCAGTCAAGACAGTAGAGGGATGATGAGTTCCACAACTTGAGGCTGTTGACCCTATCAGTGGTTGAGTATGAGTGTCGATTCTTTGAGCTCAAATAGTATGCTGGATGTGGTGAGGATTTGGCACTTATGATTCAACACTTTGTTAGGGGGCTGAATGAATGCATCATTGGGGAAGTTAGACTCTTTGAGCCTACAAACTTCAGAGAAGCGATCATCAAAGCTACCCTTGTAGAGGAGAATCTAGCATTGGGCTATGGTGGTCATTTAGGAATGCACTCAAGAGCACCTACTTCTGTTGTCAGAGGTAATCATTCTTAGGGAGCTAGGAATTCAAGAGGTCCTTCTACTATTCCAAATGGTAGTCAGTCTCATCAGCAGGGAGGAAACAATCCTTCTTCTTTTAGTGGTCCTCAAATTAGGAACTTTTGTGACATTCAGCGCAACAAGCGCAATCGATCGATTCAGCCAACATAGAGCATGTATCAAGATGTCAATGGGGGCAATGTTCAGTAGTCTAGAGCACCTTCAGTTAGAGAAGGTGGTAGAAAGGGAGCTTGCTTCACTTGTGGATAGTTTGGACATTTTGCTATTAGTTGTCCTCAATGTGCACCGCAGTCCATAGGACAGAGGCCAATAGCTTCTGAGCCTACAGTGGGTAATGTTGGTATGTCTCATAGAGCATATGCAGCGTTTGATCATCCTCCACTTGTGTACTATGCTCCTGTGAGTGGTGCTACAAGTAGAGGTCCAACAACTAGTTTTTGAATTCCTACAATGGGGAATGATCCTCAGTGTTTGAATCAGAGACCTGGGAAGGGTCCTATGGGACCCACACTTTGAGTCTTTCAGCACTTGGATTAGATGTTTTGTGATGAGAGAGTGTTATCTCTATCTTTGTTTTGGGCTTCCAAGAGTAAGCCTAGTTTTAGGGGAGGAGGATGTAATACCCACCTCTTAGTTTGCTTTTCAGTTTTGGATGCTGAACTCTTTTAGGCCTTTTCATGTATGTGTGGATTTATTCAGATAATTTAGATGATATTTATGTATTAAATTTTGGTATATTCTTGATCCATTATTATCATGTTGTATCATTTATGTATATGTGATTTATGGTTATTTTATGATGCCTATATATATGTTAGGATTTCATTTCGATTATGGTTTTCTAACAATACTGACCTTAGATTTATATGCACATGGATTATTGTATGTTTTCATTACTGTTTGATGTGCTTGGTATGGTATGGGACAGATTCATACTTACTTTCTTCAGTGAGATCCACATGATAACCTAGTCTCAACCATTGTTTTCCATATGATATATGCATGTATGTTCGTCTTTGTGATGACATGTTTGCAGGTACCGGGCTACGTCTTCCCTAAATTGGCAGGAGTGAGCGTGCCCTATCACATTAATCTCAATGGTAAAAGAGGAGAGATAGTTTTCAGGTCCAAATCCTATCCTAAACCTAATTGTCCTAGTTAGTGGACAAGTATCTATTTGACTACCCTTACCAAATTTGTGTAGTTTACAGGAATTCGTGTATCCCTTTCCTAGTGCATGTTTGATTTTGCATGTGTTTGATTTCAGGTGCTTGATGTGATTATGTGTGTGTTATATCATGTTATTTATTTAATTAAATATTATTGCAATTAATTATTAAATATAGGGTATTTAATTACTTAAAAATTAAATTAAATACCTATGTTTAATTGAAAGTTTAATTAAAGTGCAATTATTGAACATTAATATTTAATTGAAAATTAGAGAAAATGAGCCTTTATGCTTAATTAAATAATTAAATATTAAGTTGCATGGATTATTGTGCCATAAATATTTAAGTTATTAAAATTAATATTTTATTAATTACATGTGCAAAATTTGGTTTAAAAAGTATTTTCAAACTCAAAGCTCTCAACTTGATTTTAGGAGTCAAAGTTGAGTTGTGCAAGTAATTAGATATTTTAATTAATTAATTGTTATTTTCTTTCAATTTTGGGGAGAGTCCTTTTAGGAGTTAACTGAATGTGTTTTCATGAGGGTTTGCTTAATTAGGGGAAGTTGATCCTGATTAGGGGGATGCTTCTCTCATTTGAACATAACAGGTTTTTGGGAGCATTTTTGGGAAGCTTTGGTGTGTGCTTGGTTTTGGAGCATAATTTTGGAATTCTCCTTGCTTGGATTTTGCATTGTATATTCTTCAACAGATATTGAGGTAGGGTCTTGTTCATGTCAATTATGGTTTTCGGATCCCTATCTTCTATGCATCCAAAAAGCTAAGAATCCTTTGTTTGGTCATTCCTTGCTTGATTATTTTGTGTGTTTGATGATTTCAAATGGAAAAATATGTTTTAGATCAATTCGAGGATTTACTCAAGCTTGCATGTCAGATCTGTGTTTGTGGGCATAAAGGGGTTTCATTTTTATAGCATTAGGAGTAAATGGGTATAAGGGTTTCTAGTTTGAATTTATTGTTGAAATGGGTATTTCTGGAAACCTAGATCTTTAATTTTTGTAGAAAAATATATACTACCCTAGTATGGAAGTGCTGTCAAAATTTCATTGGAAAATTCCCTATGGATCTCCTAGAAAATGAAAAATTAGATTACCCTATAGTTAGAACTATAGTTGAAGAGAAATTAATATTGCCCTTGCAAATGCTTCTTTGGAAAAAAAAATCAATTTAAAAAAATAAAACACCTCTCTGTTAAAAAAATACAAAGTGAAAAATTTCACCAGTCATGTAAAAATATGATAGATAAAGACAAAAATATAAATGTTGTTTTTAATTTCCGTTTTTGGAAATAATTTAAATTTAAAAAAAAAGGATTTGACTGCTATTTTACATTTAAAGTTTTATAAAAAAAAAAAATTTTAAAAAACAAAATTTTTATTAAAGTTTGGGGAGGAGGGTGGCAAGGGCCACCACAACCCCCTGTCCCTTTTCCAAGGGGACTGTGGCAGTACCCTGCCATGGGAGGCAGGGCCTGCCTTATGAAAGTTACCTTGCCGCCGCACGGCAGTACTCCCAAAGGGGAGGCCGACGCAGTAATCAGAGGGGGTGGGGGCCACAGGACCCCCCCCCCTCCAAAAAAAAAAGTTTTGGTTTTTTAAAAATTATACTTTATAAACTAATTTAGTTAGTTTTTTTTTTATAATTATTTTTTTTGTATTTAGTTTAATTCGTAATTAAATTGTTTTTAGTTTTCAGTTTTGTTTTAGTTTAATATTTAATTTTTGTATTAGATGAATTTTATTTATTAATAGTAATTAATATTTAGCTAGTTATTATTAATATTTAAGATTAGTTGTCATTAACCTTTAATTAGTTTATAATTAATTAGGTTTTGATATAGTTAATAGAAATAAGATTTAAATTATGCGTTAATTTATTTATATATGGAGATGTGTGTGTGTGTGTGTGTATATATTTCAATTATTTAAATGGTTATATTTAGTTTGGCTTTATAACCTTAGTTAATGGAGATTGAGGTTATGATTGGACGATTATTAAAGAGGAATTATTTTAATGAATTAATTATTAAAATTAATGAGGTATTTATTTCAAGGAGAATTTATGATATAAAAGTTATTTAATTGTATTTTTATAATTTTGTAATTATAACTGAAAATTGGTAATTATTTCTTAGATGTATTTATAAATTGTTTATAAATAGATCTATAGGAAATGTTAATGTTTTATCAATCTGGTATATTGAATTATGTCTCGATAGTAATTTGTAATGAGTAAATGAATTTGCATGATTAGGAATTATAAATTTGTTTATTCCTACTTTAACCTTATATTTGATTTGATGCATTTTGAATATGGATTATTGTACTATGATGTGCTTTGGGTGCGTGTTTCTATGAATTGAATGTTCTCCTATGTTATCATGATTTCGGGTATCTGTTGGGTTAGATGACCCTAGGACTTAAAACTAGAGGTTTTGGGATTGTACTTTTTGTATGATGTTATTATGATGTCAGCTTGTGTTTATATGGTGATGTCATAGTCCTAATTTCTTAGACCCCAACCTTGTTCGATTCTGATGTATTGATTGGTCCTGTGAGGATATTGTGGATGTTTTAGGGTTATTGAGAACCTATGTGCTCCTGAATGAGTAGGATGCGATTTTTGATTATGTATATCTTCATGTGTTGATCTTGAGCTTAGGTAGGTTAACTAAGTGTACAGTGGGGAAGTGTCTTGTAGTGCGGGTCCAGGACTCTAAGCGGTTACTATGTAAACCCATTGGCAAGTTAATTAATAAGTGAAAATATGATACATTAAAGGGGTTTAAAATGAACTAATAAGATGTCTGAGTTTTTACCCATGCCTTGAGTGTTTTCACATGATAGGATGGGAGTTGGGATCCTTTTCATCGCAAAAGGATCACTGAGCCACATAGTGTCACTTGGAGGACAGAGTCAAGAGGTACTACTAGGGTTACCTTCAAGGTTGTGCTTATGTGATGACACTTCCCTATATACTACTTAGGTTATCCTACATGTGTCAGTTACTTCTGGTGTTGTTTAGTGTTCCTTGTTTTGGATTAGAGTGCTTCTAGGATCTTCTTATGCATGAGTATGAGGTCATGTATACCTTGTTTGTATTCTTATTGTATACCCCATGTGTTGGGCTTGTTACTATCTCCTTAGCATGGTGGGAGTGGGCCTTTGGTTCCACACAGTCAGGTGGTAGTGATTCTTATTACCATTGAGATTCTGACAGATTCTTCTTAATGCTTGGATGTTCCTTGTTACAGTTTCATCTTCACAGTCTTTTGGAGACTTGATCAGTTACCTGAGATGTGTATTATACCATATGTATTTATTGGTTATCATCCTTGGAGGATGCATTGTATTTTTTATTATGTATTATTACATACCCTACGACTTGTGCAGTGGATGTTGATTAGGTAGTATACCTTATGGTATCAGATGTATATGTAATCTTTATTATTGAGATGTATGTTATTGGTTTCAGATTATGTACCTTTATGTCAGTTCTTTATTATTGTAATCATAGATTAGTTTGTTTAAGTAATTCTTCTTCAAGGAACCCTCGAGAAATGTTATCTATGTATGAGTTGTATTTCATGTACTTCATTGAGTTGCTTCCGCATTGTTATCATTATTGTTTGTAAACATTTTTAAAAAAAATTATTCTGTGAACTTAGTGTCATGTTTGGGTTAAGTTCTCCTGGGTTCCCTGACTGGGAATTACACAACCCCATGGACATTATTCAAACACACACACAAACACCTCATTAAACTCTAAATCACACCAAAACATCAAACAGGGAGGTGCCCTGCACCAAATTTTTACTCAGTCACAAGGATTATGATCTGCGTTGGTATTGAAAAGATGGAACTTTGACTAGTAGATTGGGACACATCAAAAGTTTTGGATATTTAGGTCATCTTAAGAAGAGTGATCTAGCACAACCATGCCTATTTCATGAAGGATTTCCCGAAGAGCGTCTGATTGGAAAATCAATTTTTTGGATCTTCAGGCTCCCAGACAGTGGAATAATAAAAATCCCAAGGAAAACAAAAGGTTGGTGCTCCCCCTTAGGTCTTGAACCCCATTTTTCCCCTCTTGATGGAGCATCTCAATGAAAAGTTAGAAAATTCTTGGAACTATGGGACGCGATTAATGTCAAGGTGATATTCAGTCTTGGAGCCACTTCGGTGGGTTCTTTTCCCATGGCAAGGGAATATCCATCTATGGATACATTACTCAGTATATCCTAAAATGAAGAGGCCGAAGAGACAACAATGATCACGGCCAGCGAGGCACCACTCCAGAAGAGGAGTAAGAAGAAGGTAGAAAGGCCCCCATGAAACAAAGGCCCTAGACTTAAATCCATAGGTACACCTTAGGTAGAAGTGCTCTTGTCTTATTCCTCCTATAAAGGAAATCTTACAAAAAATCCCCTAGAGATCTCATAGATTATTTTTGATGACTTCTTCCAGATTGGCGATCTCCGAGGATTATAGGGAATGGTAGATAGTGTAGTGGAGGAGATAGTAGAACAAGAAGGTGAGGTCCCTGCATAAGAAGAAAAACATGGGCTGCAAAAGGGATGGCCAAAGAGAAAGAAGATGAATCCTGACCAGAAGAGGCGGAAGAAGGAACGAAAAAAAAAGGAGCAAGAAAGTGAACATATCGAAGAGAAATTGTTGGCAGAAGAGAAAACTGGACCCCCAGGAAAAATCGTACCCTCTGATACACTGCTCCAAATCCAAAATGGAAATCAATTCCAATCACCACCACATGAAATTCTAGCTGATGAGGGCCTCAATGTGTTCCAAAAAGTAGATTTGAATGAGTTGCCTCTCAATCCACCACCATCTATCCCATCGATCAAGAATATTCCATGAGATGGTGCAGAAAGAGAAAGAGGGAACACAGGTGAAGATCCTGAAAACATAGATGGAAACACTTTGAAGGGAGAACCTGAGTAGAACCTTGGGGATACTTCAAGCTCAGGGAAGGTAATAAGCAGGTCAGTAGGACCACCGTAGCGGCTGGTATAATTTCAAAGATGAAAATATTTGATGATATTAGTGGCTTTATTGTCACTAGCTGAGATGTTGTCCGAAGGATAGGTAGCAAAGAATGCCAAAAGGGATCACACCCTTCATAACACTCAAAGGGACCTAAATGAAAATGTGGTGGAAATAATAATGACCCAATTAGTAGGAAAAGAAGAATCAGGGGTTACTGCCAAAGAATATGTGATTACAGAGGTGCCTCTAGGTAAAAGAAACCAAAGAGGAGAATTGGATCTCTTGAATGAGGCAATCCAAGCCATCCATGCTTGGTATGAGAAGTAGTCTCAAAGGCTCAAGGATCTTAAGTTTGAAAATGCAAATCTTCTCAGACTCCTAACAAAATTAGCACACCCTCTTTCCCTTGAATGTTTGGGAAGCCACATCTACATCACCCTGTGGAAGTCCGGGTGTTTCAAGGGAAAGAGGGTGTGCTAATTCTGTTAGGAGTCCGAGAAGATTTGCATTTTTAGACTTAAGATCCTTGAGCCTTTGAGACTACTTCTCATACCAAGCATGGATGGCTTGGATTGCCTCATTCAAGAGATCCAATTCTCCTCTTTTTTTTCTTTTACCTAGAGGCACCTCTGTAATCACATATTCTTTGGCAGTAACCCTTGTTTCTTCTTTTCCTACTAATTGGGTCATTATTATTTCCACCACATTTTCATTTAGGTCCCTTTGAGTGTTATGAAGGGTGTGATCCCTTTTGGGATTCTTTTCTACCTAGCCTTCGGACAACATCTCAGCTAGTGACAATAAAGCCACTAATATCATCAAAGATTTTCATCTTTGAAATTATACCAGCCGCTATGGCGGTCCTACTGACCTGCTTATTACCTTCCCTAAGCTTGAAGTATCCCCAAGGTTCTACTCAGGTTCTCCCTTCAAAGTGTTTCCATCTATGTTTTCAGGATCTTCACCTGTGTTCCCTCTTTCTCTTTCTGCACCATCTCATGGAATATTCTTGATCGA
>MU225712.1:1170960-1199985 GCA_018584345.1 Thuja plicata | reverse complement strand
ACCTGTGTTCCCTCTTTCTCTTTCTGCACCATCTCATGGAATATTCTTGATCGATGGGATAGATGGTGGTGGATTGAGAGGCAACTCATTCAAATCTACTTTTTGGAACACATTGAGGCCCTCATCAACTAGAATGTCATGTGGTGGTGATTGGACTTGATTTCCATTTGGGATTTGGAGCAATGTATTAGAGGGTACGATTTTTCCTAGGGGTCCAGTTTCCTCTTCTGCCAACAATTTCTCTTCGACATGTTCACTTTCTTGCTCCTTTTTTTTTTCGTTCCTTCTTCCGCCTCTTTTGGTCAGGATTCATCTTCTTTCTCTTTGGCCATCCCTTTTGCAGCCCATGTTTTTCTTCTTATGCAGGGACCTCAGCTTCTTGTTCTACTATCTCCTCCACTACACTATCTACCATTCCCTGTAATCCTTGGAGATTGCCAATCTGGAAGAAGTCATCAAAAATAATCTATGAGATCTCTAGGGGATTTTTTGTAAGATTTTGTTTATAGGAGGAATAAGAAAAGAGAACTTCTACCTAAGGTGTACCTATGGATTTAAGTCTAGGGCCTTTGTTTCATGGGGGCCTTTCTACCTTCTTCTTACTCCTCTTCTGGAGTGGTGCCTCGCTGGCCGTGATCATTGTTGTCTCTTTGGCCTCTTCATTTTAGGATATACTGAGTAATGTATCCATAGATGGAGATTCCCTTGCCATGGGACAAGAACCCACCAGAGTGGCTCCAAGACCAAATATCACCCTGAAATTAATCTCAAACGTTGAAGGTCCAGGTGTTGGACACATTAAATCAGTTGGAGGACACCATTCCTTAGTGGCAGGAAGAAATTGAGAAATATTGAGAATGGAGAGACAACTTTGGGGAGATTTTGGACCTCTGTGAAGACATTTTGGAGATGAAAAACATCCTAGGGGATGAGTCATTTGGGTTCCTCAAAACCCAATACTCGAGACTTGAATTTAGAGTTAAAGTGGGCAAGCAACTTGTAAGGCTTTTGGAGGAACAACTCTTTGTGGTCTGAACCCTGCTAGACTAGTATGGTACATTTGTCAAAGAGCTCACTTCAGCTAATCCAATCAACCTCAGGACTTATACTCACATCAATATTGTACTCAACAAATTTGATGAAGTGGGTGAAGCTCAATTCTAGCCCTCCAGAGATTTCAATGGCACCATGATGGTGCAACTCTCCCAAATGATGCTTAAGTCTCATGACATGGCCAAGGTGGTAGCAGAATTGAAGGAGAAGGCTGAGGATGCCAATGATCACCTCGAGATCTTGGTTGACCATCAGGATTTTTTGAATGATGTGAAGGAGGAGGGTGTACTTGAACTTTTGGAAGCATATAAGAAATTCAAGGGTCAATAGAATTTATTGGACTTCAAGAATCCTTCCTCCCATGGAAAGTCTACTCAAAAATTCTTTACTCTATGAGCGCAAGATCCTGGAACCCAGAATTCTGAGTACCAAGTTTTGTACTATTTATGGTGATAAGTGTTGACAGTTCCTTCGGAGCTGACTCATCACTGTCCAAGATTTGTTGTCAGACATGGGAAAACTCTTTATGGCTTGATGGGTTACTATTGGCTAGAAATTTTACTATAGACATCTCCCATCTTCCAAGGTGTCATTCTAGAATTAATATCTGGTGTATGGGATACCACTTGATGATCAAGAACCAAAGATGAATTATTGAGGGCATATGGCCTAAGTCATTTGAGATGCACCATCATGTCTAGAGGTACATAGTCACTCTCCTCGATGGTAGCTTTCCTAGAACTTCTCTCTTTCTATCCTCTAATGTCTTCTCAAATGATTGTATATAGTAGGATGACCCTAATAGCACATGTAGTACCTCCTATAAATATTGTAATTTAATTTAAGTATCTTGTATAGGTAAGTTCCCCAAGTATATAAGATGTCTATAAATAATAAGTCCAATGCCATTCCAAGGGTCAACAAATTGATGATTTTTCTATCAATAAGCTATACTAAGTTTTCTAGCTATTTTTTTTGCTCAAAGTTCTGAGTAATTAATGCTCCCTTGCACCCTCTAGTGTAATCACCAGTGATGCTAGATTTGAAGTTAATGAAGGAATGAGAGGCATCGCTTGGCACTATATTCTGTGTTGTCTTTGGTTATGGAGTTAGTGAACTTTTTTCATGTTGAATGTTTCCTTGTGACATTTTCTCTAATTCTTTGATGACTTTATGGAATACTTTACCTTTCTACTAGCATATGTTTGATTGATGATCATTTATATGTTTAGTATCTATTGTTCATTTTTGTCTGGAGCTTTGTTGATTCTTTTAGAAATATACATGTCATGACTATAGATAAAAATTTATGCTAACCTTGTCTCATATTTTGCACTTTTTATTTTATGTTGGAAGTAAAGAACACTTGTAGGAAACCTAACCTTCTCAAGTTCACAGAGACCGATGACTCAAAACCAGCTATCCCCTGAAACAGATAGTCATCTGTCCAACAAAGCTATTCTTGTGCCATCGTGACCCAACTACCAGGTGCTTGGAGGCTAGGAGATCCCGCTCTCCAGTAAACCTCTTTAGGCAAACTTGGCTGGTACCCTGGTCCCTAGTGACAACTCTCTCCGTGTTGGCGAGGCTATCAAAAAGTCCTGTCAAGAATTTTATTTCTTTCTTTCCATGAACATGCTAGAACTTTAGTGGGCCTGGCTCCCAAGATTTTCCTTATCAAGCATGGTGAGAGGGAAGGACACAAGTGGGATACAACCATTTTATCCATGGTAATCCAACCCACAATAAAATAAAATTCATTCATCCTTAATGGGGTGAGTGATAGAAAGGCTTGAGAATCATACCTCCTCTAGTAGTCCTTTGGGATTGCGCAAAATCATATTTTTATGCATGTGGGAGGCCTCTATAATGGGGGATAGAATAAAATATTTTTTAATGCAATCTTGATTACAACCTGATTAACTTAGATATTCTTACCTTTGTAGAGCCAATTTAAAAGGAAAATTTGACCATAGGTAGCTTTCTCAGAAGATTTTATCGTGAAAACCCGTGGAAATGACCGAGAATATACACTTTGTGTTTGGGATTGGGGGTTAAGAATTTTTTTTTTTTTTTTTCTATGGTTGATGATTCATTTTTACAAAGAGAGAACATCCATTTAGATCTGATAAAAAATTAAATTTTAAAAAAAATCAATCTACTGGTGACCAAAATAGTGAAATATCATTTCTTAACCTATCTTGTGATGCATATGAGAGATCTTGCAATACATTATAGTAATATTTTAGCACATTCTAATAGAGTTCCAATGCTTTTCAAGACAAAAGTGACGCGTATCAATAAACTTTTTTTGATTTTGAAATATCAAGTGACGCGCCTAAACATCTAACTAGTGCATACCATTTATCCAGTGAGCGCATATAAAGAATCAATTACCAAGTCTATTTTGATGCATGCAGATTACAAACTCAATACAGTGAGTATCTCCCATATGTGTCAAAGAATTTTGAGGGAATTTTTGGATACCCTTTACGGAGTACTCCCTTTCTTGATCAGAGGTTGGATCAAATCCTTGCAAATTCAAGGTGTCAAGAAAAATTTAAAAGGATTATTGATCAAGAGGGTATTATTTTCAAAACTTTGAATCATTTTTAATGTCAGTCTTCACTAGGTCTCATCACATCAAGATATCCTTATAGGAAGACAAAAGTTATGTTAGACAAGAGATACCCTATTTGGACAAAACACCCTACCACTCATTTCAAGAAGAATTGGAACTGGAAACAATGGCATTTCCTGGTATACTGATCCCAACCTCATTAATAATGTTAATGAAGCCAACAATTCTCATAATGGAAACCATGATGGTGGAAACAAAAAATGGAATAATAATGGAAACAAGGAGGGAAGCAATGGTGATAATAATGGGGGAAACAATGGAAATGATAGAGGAAATAGAGACCATCAAGATGAAGAGGCCACCAAAGAAAGAATAAATGAAGCGACCCAGAATTATTTTTTCATGAAGGTTATGGAAAAACGTTTAGAAAGAGATAGGGTGAAATTGAACTAGCTCAAGTAGGAGTAAAGTTCCCCCATGACTATGACGTGTCTACTTTAAAGAAGGATGAGGAAGAAGAAAATCCAATGGCAATAATGAATAAACATTTCAAGATTTTCCAAATGGGGTTGGATAACATGAATAAAATAGTGACTCCAAAGAAATTTTCAATTGAAGTTATATGCATGTTTCCATTTGATAAAATTTTAATTATGGTACCATTCCTTCCTAATGTGGTCTTTCTAAAATACGATAAATATATGGGGGCATCCAACCCACAAGATCATCTAAGGGAAATTTTTTGCATTAAGTTTTTAATTTATGCATAATACTCATTATTTCCAAAAAGCCTTATAGGGCCAGAAATGGAATGTTTTTCAAAATTACCCTCGGGCATTAGAACATTTGAGGGGTTAGCATCCAATTTTGTGACTCATTACTCTTATAAAATCAAACATGAAGTCACCATGATAAACTTGTGTAACACCAAACAAAGAGAAGGAGAAGCATTCTTATTTTCCTACAAATGTAGAGAGTTGTGTTTGCTCGATATCCTAGGAGTGTGCCAGAAAAGAAAAGATGGACATCTTTATGAATATTTTGAATACATAAATGAACTATTGATTATGACTCCAATGCACACCTACTTTTGAAAAGATTATAGAAAATGGGCTTACAATAGTGGAAGTTTTAGTAAAAAGTGGGGAGATAAAGCTTTATAAGGAAAATAAGGGTTTTCCTAACAATCACAACAATTCCAACAATAATCAATCTCACAAGAGGATCTAAGCAAGCTACCCCATTTAATCTCACAAGAGGATCTAACCAAGCTAAGAATTTCAATCAATCAGAAAAGATTATGTTCAATAACAATAATTTTGCGAATAATCAAGATGCTAACAAACCCAAAAATTTCTTTGTTCGATCACTAAGAATGAAGTTCACACCCTTGGGTGAGCCTCTTGAAAACTCTTTGAAGACTCTTACTGTGAACAAGATTATTGTTCTATCGGAATCAAGTCCCTATGAACCAAAAATCAAACCTTCATGGTGTAATGGTGCCCATCATTGTGAATACCATCAAAATAAAGGACACAAAACAAACGATTGCATGAGATTGAAACACATGGTACAAGATTTGATATATAATGGTGTAATTAAAGTGGAAGGAGCTCAAAATAATGAAGATCATAAGATATTCAAAACTCCTTTTTTTCAATCATGAAAAGAGTGAATCTTCGAATGCTAACCAAAACAAAAAAGGGGTAATGATAAGGTCAATTTTTCTCATACCTATGATAATGTTATCAATTCCTTATCAAGACATGAAAACACTATCAATGCCATTGTGGTAAAAGACAAACCATCAAAAGAGACCTCTAATTTTGTGGCTAGGGAGAAAGCTTTGAAGGTAACATTATAAGGATCTACCCCTAAAAGCACTTTTCCTAATAAATTATCTTCCTCTTCAAGACAATATAACCTTGTGGATCAGCTTCAAAAGACACTAGTGCAAATTTCAATTCTTGAATTGCTAAGACTTTCACCAAATCATAAAGAAATTTTGGAAAAGACCCTTGTGGAGACTATCATTCTCGATAACTTAGATGTGGATAGATTCCAAAATATGGTGGGACATCTTATTGCACCAGATTGTCTATCATTTTATTAAAATGATGATATGTCCATTAATCATCCCCAAAATCTAAGTCAAACGAGTCCTCATTGATGGTGGAGCTGGTTTAAACACTTTTTTCTTAAGTCTTGTGAAAGCCCTAGGATTTTCTGAAGGGGTAGTTGATCCAAAGAATAGGATTACCATTAAAGCCTGTGATGATGAAGAAATATCTTCCAAATGCATGGTGGTTCTACAAATTAGAGTTGGTCCAATTCAAAAGGATACCATTTTCCAAGTCCTTGATATGAAATTGACATACAACATCTTGCTAGGAAGGCTATGGATTCATGAAATGCAAGCAGTGCCTTCAACTTATCACCAATGTGTAATGTTCTTAGTCATGGGTGAATAAATAACTATAAGTGGAGACTAAAATCCCTTTCAATATTGTAACATTGTCAAACCTATGAATAAATCATTATTCCACATAATAGTGAAGGGGCTAAATCAAGTGCTTATAATGACAAAATTCAAGAAAATGTTCCTATCTCAACATTGATTGTCAACTCAAGCCAAGAAAAAAATAAATCACCTACTTTGACTAAGGGAAAATAGAAGGTTATTTGTGTAGATGTAGGTACAAAGAATACTAATTCAAGTGTTTCACATCAAAATTAGGAAAATTCAAAATCCTCTATTTTTGAAAAAGGAGTCCAAGAAACACTCTATCAAAAGGTGGACAAGTTAATGAAGAAATTTGAAAAAAAAATGCAAAATTAAAAAAAAAGGGGTAGGGGAATATGCTATCTCATTGTTTTATTTACCTATTTCCCCTAAATCACATGGGAAACCATCTAGTGCTCATTTAGCTAAAAAATACAATGCACGTTTTGTGAGAGCTAGTGATCCCCATCTATAGAAGAAGAGGACAATGAAGTTTTGAAATGGCTTTACAAAGATGATGAGGCCTCAAGTTCTCATACATAAAGGGTCCAAAATGTTAGCATCAAAACACACCAATATGGTAAGGGTTAGAAAATTATGCAAAAAATGGGGTAAAAGGAAGAGGAAATTTGGGAATAAGGAATAAATGGTTATTGGAACCTATACAACCCCCATGGAGGGCTAGAGAGGAAAATTTAGGGATAGGATATCATGAGAAAGGAAATGGTCACAAGAACTCCAATAAATCCTATGAACACATCCACATGGTAGATTCAGAAAGTGAAGATGATTTTGAAAAATATGAATGGGATTCATTATCTGAGGCCTCTTGTCATGACAAGGAGGTGGATATGGTTCATACCTATGCTCCCATATCTAGTGAAACTAAACAGTCAAGTTTTGATCAAGGATTGAGTTCCAATCAAGGGCGTAACATTCATCAAGAATTGAAGTCAAGGGAGGAATCAAATGGAACTTGTTGGGTGGGTGCACCATGTGTACCTTCATGGATATGATAATCTAACATTAGGTTTAACCTACAATATTGTTGTCCTCAACAAACCCAAGAGGACTCGAACAAGGAAAAATTTGATCGAAATTCTATGGAACACCTTGAGCAAGCACATGTCATAGAATTGAATGATACAAGGTAAGAACCTCAAAATGAAGTTATGTCCTTAAACCTAATGGGTGCAAACTTA
Source organism: Thuja plicata (assembly GCA_018584345.1). Taxonomy (NCBI): domain Eukaryota; kingdom Viridiplantae; phylum Streptophyta; class Pinopsida; order Cupressales; family Cupressaceae; genus Thuja; species Thuja plicata. The sequence continues at coordinate 1,192,646 of MU225712.1, read as the reverse complement.
CCTAATGAATCTTTATCCCTTATTCATCTCAAGCTAATTGATTGAGACTTAACCAAGCCAGATGATATACTTTCCTTCCCAAATGGTGTATTAGTGGCCTTATACCTTATATGTGGTTGAACCTTCTTCCATAAATAAATTTGATCAAAGAAGAACCATGGAGGAAAGTGGACAATCTCTTAGTCTAAAAGAAAAGAAAAAAAGGAAAAAAAATGAAAAATTAAAAAGAGAAAAAGAAAAAAGTACCTTGGTGAAAACCTAGCAATAGGCACCTTGGTAGCAAGAAAAAGAAAAAAAGTGAAAAAAGTAAAATAATTCAAATGGTGAAAACCTAGTCAATAGGTGTCATTGGACCCTTAAGTCTTTCCTAGCTACATTATTCATATGCATTTTTCTGCCACCCTTGTATATATCCTTGCATCCGTCATTTGTGCATAGTAATAATAAACTCTCAAAGCTGCATTTGCATACACTAATATTTTTTCATACTTTGGAAATTTGGCCCAAGTCCTAAATCTTCCTATCCAACTTGTGGCATTAATCAAAATCATGGAATTCAACAAGAAGGCATTGATTTACATGAATCAATCCATCAAACCATATTTCCTTGACCTTTGACTTTGGATTCATATTTCCTTGACCTTCATTAACTTATTATTATCGGGATTAAAAAGAAACCAAAGGGTTAAAATGGATGAAGTTCTATTTTAAATATGGATACAACAACAATAGAAATAAAATTTGATGGGGTATTAAATTTCCAAGTCATGTTTTCTAGCCAATCAATAATGTTTCGACTAGATCAGCAAGGATGAAAGCATGACATTTTTCTTGATTTTTGTTTTATTGTTTCTAAGATTAATTCATTGTAGTATGCAACCTTGTCTCATGACATGATAATCAAAGAATCATCAAGGAAATTTTCATATGGAAGGGATTAAATCTCTGTCTATTTATGCAAAAGGATATCTTGGTCATTTAGATCTTTCATATCTCAATGCCAACATTCACTTGCAACAGTGAAACTGATGAAAGCAGTATTCATACTCCCATAGTTTGGAAGTCCAACTAGTGAGGGTTGTACCAATTTCATGATCAAAATTTGAAAATCAGAGTATTCATATCATCATGGTTTGTAGATATCATCAATGTTTATTGTACGTGCTTGAGATACATGAAAGATCAATGATGAAAAATAATGCATGCCTTTCAAAGTGACAGTTAGTTGCATTCACATAGAGTAATTTGCATAAGTTAATTCCTTAGTTAGGAAGTGATTTCATCAAAGGTTGACATCATCAAAATTATCTTTTAAATTGAGTATGTTGGACTTTAATAAAAAAACATTGTGTATCATTAATCATTATTCTTTAAGAATTAAGAATTAATAATTAATCATTAATCATTATGCATTCATCCATTAAGTGCATTCATTCATTTAGATGCATATAATTAATTTATCATTGCATAATCAGTTAAGCTAAGTGCATTTATCTTTAAATCCATTACTCACCTATCATTGCATAGGAAAAATTATTAGGAGCATTAAGTAAAAGCATCATCATACATTATGCATTCATCTAAAGTATGTCATACACAAGACATATCATCCAAAGCATGTATAAAGTAAAGGCATATAAATCATACAGAAGTGCATCCATATATCATCCAAAAACTAAAATTCCAACATATGATGATATCATAAAGAGAACATGAAATCAAAAGCATAAGAGTTGATCATAAGATATGATCAAATGTCCATCAACTAAGATAAATATATAAAAATATCGATCAAATGAGATACATCATGGTGCATAATCATAAAAAGATGGAGTAATCAACATCTCAACTAGGGGCACCATCTGTACCATCTATCCCACCTACACCAGTTGTCCCACCCACACCATCTATCCCATTTGTCCCACCTGTATTGCCTAGATCTGTTTGAGGAGCCTGACTAGTAGTGGATACACTAGGCTTCTATGTCTTAGAAGCCATAAAAATCTGCATCATATTATAAAATTGCTCCATCTAGCTACTAATCACTTTCATGCTATCTTGTAAAGTCTTGACATCCTGAGTAAGAGTATCTGATGCCTGAGACACAACTGGAATCTATGGAGAAACTAGAATTTGTGGAGCCCCTAGAAATTGTGGAGCCAAACAAAGCTATGAAATAATTAGAATATGAGGAACCTATCTATCTTGAACTATCTGTACCTGTCTAGATACTCTCTGCCTCCACTGATCCCAAATTTCTAGTGCAACTTGAGGAGGAGCTCTGCCACTAGGCCTGCCACCTCTCATACATACTCCTCCACCTCTCATCCTTACTCTACCACCACCTCTTTGAGGACCACTAGCCACACCACCTCTACCTGCAACTCCAACTCTCCTTTGGACTCTCCATCTCTATTTTCCACCACCTCTCCTACCACCACCTCCTCCTCCTCCATCATCATCATTATCATCACTATCTAAGTGCTCATCAATATCAGGAATAGGCTCGGTAGAATCTATATACCGAAGGAACCAATGTTGAGTAAACCACTGTGCATAATTCATTGTCATGCCAACATAAAATACTGCATGATCTCTCATATCCCAAGAAAGATGCACCATCCTAAATATGTCATCAAAAGCATAGCAGAAGTCTACATGTCATCCCCACATAGATCTCTTTGCTTGTACTCGCACATATAAGGCCAAACCCTTTAGTATATCTTGGACTCAACCAAACTGTCGTAGAACTCTGTAGAAGTAGAATCTCTCAATAATCAAAGGACTCTTACCTATCGTCCATCGAGGAAAAATAATATATGGTAACTCCATATCATCCTCTTGTTAGGCCTCACATCCAAGGTAAGGTTGCCACAACACTTGATCCATGTCATCAAGCATACGATGCCAGTAATCTATCTTTCCTAGATAAGGTTGGAAAATCACTCCCTTGTATAGGTAACCATAATTCCATCCAAAATATCTCAATCTTGCAGCAATGAGTCTCATCAAAGGAATATTCTCTCATTTCCATAGCTGCAATACAACTGCACCTACAGAAAGTACAATACCATGTCAATAAAAAACATGGTGTAACTCATGATATAGATAAGAAAGTATGCAAGATCCCCAGTCAAACCTCTGAAGATCCACAAAAATTTCCTCCAGTATCCTACCCGAACCAACTACAAATCCATGACCTTGGTGACCTGGGAGAAGGAATCTACCAATCAATGATCCCAATACTATAGGAAGTAGAGGGAATGAAACAAACTGAGCCCAGGGAATTATCTCATCACCAATAGTCATATCACTGAAGACCCGTCTGCACATTGCCCCATCATAAACCTAATCATGATAAACATGATCATGCCATGTCAGAATCCTCAATAATCTATATATATCCTTGGGGGTGATTGTCATCTCACCCATCAAAAAATGAAAGGTATTATGGTCTGAGTGCTAGCCCTTGGCCATAGCATTCAATAAACCATGATTCACATGGAACTAAGGCATATCTAATAGGAAACATAATCCGCATCAACCAATAACTTTCCGATCCTATGGAGATAACTGGTTGACCATATCAAGGGGCCATGGATGTAATTCATGAATATATAATCTCCAAAACTGAACCTGTTTTGAAATCAAGTGCAATCACATTAGTAATATCATCTAAATGGGTCATCAAAAGTCAATCAAGCTATCATATCATCCTATCACTTGTCTAGAGCACATAAAATATTTCCTAATTCTATATTGCGAGGACGGAAAAAAATTAGTTATCCTATTAACCTATCAGGATTAATATCATACAACATCCATCAAGATGATTGAACTAATATCAAAACACTTATTTTTTATCACAACATTAGGCCACATCAATCAATCAACCAATCATACTTACAAATGAATCATATAACATGCTTAATCAAGCTAAAAGTCAGTAGCATACATGTAACTTTATCTCATCATACGTGTAGCCAGATGTACATGTCATTTTATCAGCCACTAAGAATTATTACACATTATCATATGCATTATAACTGGTTATAGGTGCCAATTTTTCTAGCATGCATTATTCAAATTCACTCTACGCTCTAGAAGAAACATCATTTTGCATTAGGGTTTACTATGCACTACTCAATCTATCATACACGCTTAAACCTAAATAGGGAATTTTTTTGTATGCACTTTTTTGTACTATTGTATGCACTATTTCACTCTAAAAATGCATTAAAACATAGTTCTATGTGCTATTTCATTTCATTCTACTCACTACTTTACAAAAAAACAACAAAAACCTAATGTTTTAATGCCTAAAATTCAAAAAAATTATTGTAAATTAACAAATTGATTAACACGAAAGGATTCAGATACTCACCGGAGGTCCATAATCTATTGGACATTGGAATCTATGTTCTCACTTAAATCTATGCTCATGAATTGGGATCATCATCGCAATCAAATAGCCACGTAATTTTAGAGCTCAAGAGGGTAAAAGTGAAAATGATTTTTGAAAATGACCTTTTTACCCCTATATATACACTTTTGACGTAAAGGGAAGGTATTTTTAACCCCTATTTTTATCAAAAGGTAACAAATTCATCAGTGGGGCATTATCAAACATTACATTATCAAAAATCAAATCAAATTTGAGGTCTATCACACAAATGTTTATCAAAATTTTATTAACAATTTTCTTTTTCTAAGGGGGCAAGATATCATTAGAGAGGGAAATCAATGAATCAAATTAGGGGCATCACAATTAGGTTGTTTTTAAATAATGAAATCATATCAGGAAATTTCTTCATCAAAATCAGTGGTATCAGTGAGTTAGTAATCAAGATTAGATTAGACATCAGTTAATCAAACATCAAACATCAAACATTCTTTAAACCAATGTGCTTTGCACATTGATTCAAAGAGGGGCATTTTTACACACCTAAAATTGGTCAAGCAAAGATAAAAGTTAGAAATCAAGTAAAACTCATGAATTAATTAAATATAAAAGCGATTGGATTAATTAAATAAAAAAGAATAAATAATTATACAATTGATTTTAATAAATTAATTGTATTGTTTAAATCAAATTAAATCCAACCCATTCAAGGGTAGACATGGCTAAAATAAATAAATTAAATCGTCAATTAATTCTTATTATTCTTACCCACCACATGGGACAACATTAAAATCAAACAATGAGAATGAAGAATTGATCTAACATGGATCAAATACCAAATTGATTCTCCATCACTCATCTTGAGGTGCATCTTGGCCCTTCATTTTGTCTTCTTGTCTCAACATTTGAAACTGAGTTTTTCTTTGTCTCAACCCTTGACACCATCAACTCAACCCTTCGCTAATCATGAGTCACCCTAACTCACTTATAAATCCTCTTCCTAATCTTGGAAATCCTATAAATAAGAGAGCATCTCAGAGAAAATATATTTAATTATCTAGAGCATCATTACTATAGGAAATTCATTTCATAATCATAGGAGTTCATTTGTGAATTTGTAAAGTAGTGATCATATTGGAGCAGTTGTAGTGTAATTGAGCTATGATAGGGTAGAATTGCATCATTTAAAGCTTAGTTTCTCATTCTAGGACTGTCACTAATGGATCCTAAGCTGAGAGCATTTGATTAGAATTTATAGAGATAGGGAACCATGAGATGCTTCTTTCTCGTATGTTTGATTCAATAGCCTAATTGTTTATATTTCATAATTGAATCGATCATATTTGAAAACTAATTTCGTGAAGAAATATTTCTTAAACATAGTTTATAAAAATGGTATTATCACACATAATTGAGACCAGTTCATCAAATGATATGTATATATCCTTCATAGTTTATTTTATCCACAATACCTGAGTGCAACATGAAGATGTTGTAATGTATTCAGCCCCAACAGTAGATAATGATACAAAATCTTGTTTCTTACTTGACCATGCAACCAATCAGGAGCTAAGGAAATAGGCTTCACCACTTTTACTTTGCTTGTTATCAATACATCCAACCCAATAAATATCAATAAAAGTCATCAATGTGAAATTTGAATCCTTGGGGTAGCATAATTTGAAATCTTTGTATCTTTCAAATATCGAAAGATCATTTTTATTGCAAAAAAATGAGATCCTTATGGTTCTTGGTAAAATATGGCTACTAAACAAACAACACGTATATAATATCTAGTCTACTAGCCGTCAAATATAACAATCCTCCAATCATTGACCTATACTTACTAGCATCAACTTTAAAGGTGACTCATCTTTGTTTGTCAACTTACATCTGGTAATTACAATAGATCTAAAAACTGGTTTAGAGTTAAATCCAATCCAAATTCTTTAATAATTCTTTGGTATACTTGGATTGAGAAATGAAAATTCCCTTGTTTTGATTTACTTGTAATCTAAGGAAAACATTCCACTCATCAATCATGGACATCTCAAATTATTTATGCATCTCCTATGCAAATTTTCTACACAAATCATCATTTTCAGAATCAACATAAACCACAACAATCAAAATTTGATCTGAGTAAACTTTGTAATATAAATTATTGTCAGTAGATCCTTTTTTAAATCCTTTCCCTATCAAATACTTGTCTAATCTACCACACCAGGCTCTAATTTCTTGTTTCAGTCTGCATAGTTATTTCTTCAACCTGTAAACAACATCTGGATGACTTCCAGACTCAAATATCTCTAGTTGTTCAATGTAGACTTCTTCCTTCCATTATCCATTAAAGAATGCATATTTTACATCCATTTGATAAAATTTGAAATCTTGAAAGGCTACAATTGCTAAGAATATCTAGATATCTTTCATCTAGGCAATTGGGGCATATGTTTCATCAAAATCAACACCTTCAATCTGAGTGTAACCCTTGCAAACCAATATCGCCTCATTTCTCATTACCTTTCCATTTTCATCCATCTTGTTTCAGAATATCCTCTTTTTTCCAATTATATTTTTATATGCTTGTCTCGAGACAAATTCCCACGTCTAATTTTTCTCTATCTAATCAAGTTGTTCTTCTATTTCCTTCAAACAATTGTGATCATCGCATGCTTCTTCCACAGTCTTTGGTTTAGTCTCTAAGAGTAAACATAATAACATATGTTCCTGAGCTATTGTACTTCTTGTGATAATTCTTTTATTATTATCTCCTATAATTTGATTTTATGAATAGTTTCTCTATACATACCTTGGGGTTTTAGGTATAGATGTCAAAGCCTCCTTATTTTCTTCTTCTTTCTTTTCTTTTGTTCCTTTGTCTTTAGAGTTATTTGATTCATATTCAATGTGACTGTCAGGATTTCTTGAATATCTGCATCAAGTTTCACATTTGCACTTTCAACTATCTTCTTCAGCTTCTTTTTGTAATACTAGTACACTTTTATTCTAGTAGAGTATCCAAAAAATATGCCTTCATTAGATCTCCTATAAAAATTTCCAAGATTGTCTTCATTTACCCAAATGTTGCATTTACTTCCAGTTTTTTAAAAATATATCACTCTAGGATCTTTTCCATGTCATAGCTCATATGATGTCTTTCTATATCTCATTCAAAAAATTAATCTATTAATACTACATACTTATGTTTGTATTTCTTCTCTCCAGTAAACCTCTGGTAAGCCTGCATCTTTGATAATTTTCCTTGGTGCTTCTTAAACTATCTAGTTCATTCTTTCTACTACACCATTCTGATGCGGTGTTCTAGGGGTACCTATCTATATTTTAATGCTACATTTCTCTAAAAATTTGTTAAATTCATCATGTTGAATATCCCATATACTAAGAGGGGAGGGGTGATCAGTATACCCTTAAACAATTTAAAACATTTAACCAGTTTTCCGCATAACATATTTCACGCTTTGTAGAAAATAATAGAATAGAAAGTAAATAACATAGCAATACATAACACCACATTTTGTTTCATGGAAACACAAGATGGGAAAACCTGTAGAGAGGGTTAAATCTCAAGTATTAAGTAACTCGTTAATTAATACATAGGGTGGCTCATTTCCAGTTGGGCTCACTGTTGTTTGGGCTGACTACCCAAAATATAAAAATGTATAATAGTATGAAGTACAAAATTGAACTGATAGGAGTGCATCAAGGTATGCATAGAGCATAGTTCTCACCGAGGTGTTGAAATCCTTCTTTATTTATTGTGAATCATATACAACAATTCTCTATTTACATCAATATTTGGTATATATGTATCATTATACATTTTTACACTGATAGTACACATCAAAATTAAACCACTGAGATCACCAAAGATATATACTATCATTGGTATGCCTTCCTTTCATGTAAGTTGAAGTGATCGGTGTCAACTGAGACCCAAACTATAAGACAACATGATCAATTGAAACATGTAAGTGTAGTCACTCATAAAAAAATGTTTCTTGAAATTGGCCATATAAAGGTTTGGACCAAAATACCCTACACCATAATAAACTTGAGTAACTGCTACTAATACCTTTAATGTCACTCTTGGTGAGATATAGAACCAGACCAATAGATGTAATGGTAAGAGTTGTACTGAAATTTCCATAGTGTTGTCATCAATGACTACCAAAAAATTGGGGTAACATAACAATCTCCCCAATTTTCATTGATGACAAGTTCTGAAAATTCAAAAATTTCCGTAACTGCATCACATCAAAAGATTTAGAAACTGTGAAATCTCCAAAAACTACAAAAACTCCCCCTAAGACGGACAACCTTATTTTTGTCTTCTCTTGTTTTTTTGAAATTTTTTTGTTGGAATATTTTTTTTTACTACATATTTACTTCTTTACTCCCCCTTTTGGCATCAATGAAGAAAAGGGGCCAAAAAAAAAAGAAACTATATACATCTGCATAAAAAAGGAAACTTACAATTAGAGGAAATCAAGTATCACTAGTCTGAATAGACTCAAATGTATGCTTCAACCTATGAAGCTTAGAAATATACTTGTCTTTATTATTTTTCCATTCTCTGATATCATGTGCAAGAAGGTATATGTGAACATGTTGAATTAGTCAGAGTGATATTTTGTTTAGAAATTATTACCTAACTTAGAGAAGCAATGCATGGGGCACACATATCCTAAAGATATCCTAATGGACCAATGATATTCTCTCTCTACTAATATAAATAGAAGAATTTTTTTTCAACTACTCCAATGAGGATCTGTCGATGCCATCTAAGTCTTCTGATAATTTATATGACCGGTGTGTTTTCCAGATGAATGACTCTATAGCTTCAATCTCCTATTTGATCTTCTTTGTGGCCTCAGGTCATTGCAAGGCATTCTCATAGAATGAGTTTCCATCTTCAATTAACTCCTTGCCTTCCTAAAATGGGATTGAAGGTCATGAAAAGCTTTGTCACACTTACCTTTAAGCTCCAATAGAAGCTTATGCTTTGTTTCCTCTTCTTTCATTTGAATCTAATTATTTATAGAAGTTTTCAATACCTTAAAAATGCTCACCAGTGTTTTGCATTTCTCTTTTTCCTTGTAGGATGGATCCACTGAACATAGGGGAACAATTATTTGAAGAGAAGAAATGGTTTCCTCAATGATCTCTTTATTTTCCTCTCATTCTCAAAGTATCTCTTCCTGAGGTGAAACTAAGATGGAATGACCAATTTGAAGATTTTGTTGAGGGGTAACCTTCTTAAAATCAATATACAATTTGGAAGTAGTGACGAGTTGTATTAACATTCCTCAGAAATTTACTGGAGCAAGTACCAATGTCCTCTTTTCATTTAATCACCTCTATCTTGATCTCTTTATCTTCCTTCTTCTTTGAAGTAGTTTGTACAATGTTGTTGGTAGAAACCAAGTGTGAGACGATTTATTATTTTTTGACTATTTCCTCTTTTCCTTTCTCTTTTGTTCCTTTTTCTTTTCATTTTGTATCTTCTTTTTCTTCTGATCCAAATTCTTCTTTAGATTCCTCAACCTTTTCTTCTTCTTTTTCTTCTTGAATCTCCTTAATTACCATAGATGGTCCTATGAGAGAATCATCTTTCACTAAAGCACAAGATAGCTTTACGTTTGGAGGATTTTGATCCAAGTTAAATACATCCTCATCATTCGACTTAGAAATGGGATCTTCTCTACATGGTTTTGAAGGGTTCATAGTATCATAATGGGATAATATGTTAAGTTGGCCAGCCAAGAAACCAACTTATAAAATATTATTTTAACTAAAATTATTCAAATTTCCTATTCATGAGTATATGTGTTCTTTTCCTTGTTCTTCTACTAGTGTATATTGCAATTGAAGAAAATGATGATAAATGTTGTTTACTTGCAATGGTGCATAATTTATCCAAAGTTTCCTTGAATATGTCATCATCAATATATTTTTATTTGATTCTAATTTTATTCAACTCATTCCATATCGATTCAGGTATTTCCTTTCTATGGTTATAAATATCTACATCTAATTTAGCTCCAGGGGAAGAAAGATCATACAACCTGCCTACTTCACTTCTACCACTATTTTATAAAATATCAAACAATATTTTTGGATCAAGGGGATCCAATAATACCTATTTTCCATTTTCCTTCTTATCTTTATTTTAACACACACTGATCCTGAATTGTTCTTTTTCTGATTCAATCTTCTCAGTTTTTTTATTTCTTGAATCTACAAGAACTAGATTAAATTTAGTTTTCTTTCCTTTACCTGTATTTTCCTTCTTAGATGTCATGGGAGAAGAGATGCTCTTATTTATTTTCCCAGATGGACTCTCTTTTTTTGATTATTTTCTATCTTTACAATTTAAGGAGAGGAAACTATTGAAGTTGTACTAGAGGGGTTCCCGATAGAGCTGGGTGTGATTCTCCTAAAAATAACATGTTCTTCTTTTGTAAGACCCCCTTAAGTTCTAATATCCTTCATAACCTTATCAACATTATTCTAATATTCTTCACTACTTTCTTGCTATAAATCTCCACTGATTTTTACTATGTAGTGTCAAATCTCTGCTTTGAGCTATCAATAGGACTGGAAAGAAGTATCTTTGTATAGTTCCTAATCAATTATTCAGAAACTTCGTAACCAAGCATTGGTACCCATTGTATTATTGGTTGGACAGCTTGAATTATACAATTGTCAGTTGTGACAATGAAAGTAATGTGATCTTTGTACTTTTCAATAACTTATTTAAGGATCCTATCCCTGTTATGCATCTTATGTTGTAGAGATTTAAAACAATTAGTAAAACACACACTCTATCAAGATCTTCCTTATATATTCTTAACCATTTTGAAATTTGGTGAGCCACTGGACTGTCCGGAGACTAGAGAACATGCCCATGTCTAGGTACATTTCTAGAGAAATAAAATAGTAAACATATTGTCAATACTCTAAATTGGAACACAACATTGTTTTTGCTTGTCTTAACTAACGTTAGGTTATCAATAAATTTATCCTTGAAGAGATCACACAAATTTATTCAACATCATTCACAACCATGTCATGAGCTACAAAGTTTGTCATAGTTGAAATGCAATTTTCTCAATTTGAGTAATAAACCTTATTCCAATGACTTGAGTTGTACACCTTAAAATCGGCTGAATGTAAGTGATATTGCGTCAGATACTACCTTTGTAAGTTCCTCAAAATTTTCACCTTCATAGATTTTATTTTGGTACAATACTAATATTACTTTGTCCTATTACAATCTTCATTACCTCCTTGGTCAATAAATTAAAATCATCTAGCCACAAGAATGCATCATGGAATCAGTTGGTTACCATTCCTACCCATTTTTCATCACCACAAAAATTAGGTTAATCATTCCAAACATTCATCTTTTTATCAACTAAAACCCTAAACTCTTGTTTGATCTTTCCATCTTTGGTAGCTAATTCTTTGTGCCACAATTCAACCAAATTAAAATGAAAAAATTCATTCATATTACACTTCAAGTGAATTCTTACATCTTTTGTTGGAACAACATCATAAATAATTTGTGACAATCATCCTAGCATGTAATTCTCGGTAGATATGTTCAGATAAGTTTTGAACTCCGGATGAGGTTCGTTGGACGCATCAACTAAAACAAGAGAAGATGGACCAACTATTGCAGAAAAGGGTAAATGAGAGCTACTAAGAAAAATACCTTTGAAACTAGTTGAAAACCTTGATTTGATACTGAAAGCCCTAGCTCACAATGACCCTTCTTTTTACCTTATCTCTTCTGGGAATTCTTTTTGCATTGTGAGGTACAATGACTTGATAATTTCATATTTAAAGTATAACCTCGAGAAAGATGTCCTTAATTTTCATTTAATGTCTTGTTGATCCATTTGAACTACTTTCATCAAAGAAAATATTCATTTCTTTTATTTTTACCGAAGAACTCCTTGTCATAGTAGATATTTCATGTTCATAACTCTTTCATGTCTTGTTGGATAGGAGACAAACATAGGAACTTTCTTCCCCGTAAAAAGTATTCATGAGACTACTAATTTATGAAAGCTATTTCAATACCAAAACCAGAGAAACCATCACTCTTCTTTATCCATATCTTTCTCATTTCTTCTTTATTTATCATATTTTTTGGTTTAGACTACTTAACATTAATTGATCTACAATATTTTTCTATATGTCCAAATTTGTTACATTTGGAGCATCAGATGGCCTTCTTCTATTGTCTTGACCTACACTGGTTAGCCTTGTATCCATATGCATAACTTGTATAACAGTAGACAGTAAAACTATTGCTTCTATTAGGTTTCCTACATTGATTTTCCTTATGACCATATATATTATAGTTAAAACATCTACCAATAAAAGATCTATTGTTTTGATTTGACCTATTTCTATAATTTACTACTTTATTTCATAACTTATTACAATTGAAATACCATCCATTAAAATAATTAGGTTTCATCCTTACCTGAGGTTATACCAAAACCATACCTTTGTTCACTTGATCAAGTGGAGTCCTATCTTTGCATACCATAATAAATCATTCTTCTTCTTTAGATTTGTTGGAAGAGCATTCACTGGTTTGGCATCCAAGTCCTTTCTTATCTATCAGAGATATTTGAATATTTAGTATTTTATCTAACTTCTTCAAACTGGATTTGACTCTTTCTTCGCTCTTCTTGGTTTCTTCTTGATTTTACTTGAGAGTCTTAACTTCTTGTTCTAGATTTTTCATTCATCAAATTTTCTCTTGATCACATTATTTAGATGTTTTTTGATGTTTTGATATTCTTCACTTTCATCTCTTCCAAATCTTCTTTGTTACCTTTAAGATACTTTCAATTTCCATTTCAAGGATTTATGATAACAATTATTCTCATCTTCAACTGATTCTTGATCTTCATAAATAGATGTTAACTCATTCTCATCCATGGTAGATGTAGGTGTAAAATGTTCAACCTCTAGGATCTCCTTTGAGTGGTTAGACTCTTCCAAAGGAACTAGATCTAATAATAATTATTGAACATCTAATATACTGAGAGGGGAGGGGTGAACCAATATACCCTTGAAAATTTTAAAGTATTTAAGTAGTTGTCCACATAATATATTTCATACTTTATAGAAAATAATAGAGCATAAAGTAAATAACACATGAAAACATATCTAATTAATCGATATTAAACTTAGGGATCTGCAACTTTGCTGCCCAAATATCCTTTTGAATTCCTATCATGGCGGAAATTGTTGGGTGGGGGGGGAAATTCCCCCCACCCTAGAGACCCTATTCCCAACCTGATCTCTGATTTTGGGATAGGTACTTCAGATTCCCTGCCACCTCCTACTCGCAAGGCTCACTAGAAATGTGTGTTGATTGGGACCCAAGTGGAATCAGACCCCACCTTTACGCTTGCTACCTTAATGGAGGAAGGACCAAAGATCACTCTCCCTAACTCTATTGTCGAAAAGAACATGGTGAAGCTTAACCTGGCCCTGGTTGGATGCTTCTTCAACTTTCATCCTTCCATTGATATGGTTATTAAATGGGTGGGAAAAAAATAGAAGTTGAAAGGGAGTGTTGTAGTATCAGCCATGCCTGGGGGACTCTTTCTCTTTTGGTTCATGGCTGAAGAGGACATTTATTTCATCCTCTCTAGATTATGGCTTTATGGAAAACACCTCCTCACCCTAGCTAAGTGGAAACTGGGCTTTGACCCTTCTGCAAACCTCAGCAGGATGGTGCTTGTTTGGCTCTGCCTCCCTGGTTTTCCACTCAAGTTTTAGGATGACTAGGTATTTAGATGGATTGGAAACTCCTTTGGACACTACATCTCATTAGATCTAGTAACCCTCTCTAAATCCCAACTTGTTTTTTTCTTGTTTCGGTGTGAATGTGTCTATAAATAAGAATCTCCCCAACTTTGTTGTCCTCAAGTCCAAGCTGGGTAAATGGACATAAGCTATTGTCTATGAGAATGCTACCCTCTTTTGTGAATGTTGCAACTCAAAGGGCTACACAAGGAAGGAATGCAAGGCTCCTAAGAGGCTTGAACTTAAGTTAAAACAATATACTCTGGTGATGAGAGCTTCTGAGATTACGACCCATTTATCCTCGGGAATAATCTCCTTGCCCCCAATAGGGGATTCACCCAACGCAAAGAATGTAGGAGTGTCTGTGATTCAGGGTTGTGAATCCACTTTAGAGGTAGTGGCTGACATGTCTGGAAGAGGGTGAAATTCCCAAGATTAATGTGCAGGATAAAGTCATAGTAGAGGAGACAAAGAAATGCATCGTCCCTACTCCTGTAGCCCCACAGCAGGAAGTATACAACTCCGATACCATCAGCCTAGGCTTGGAGACTCCACAAAGTTCCAGCCCAGGCTTGGCACTTGTCCAAAAAAAACTTAATGTTTGTGTACTGAAAAATAACACATATGGAGGCCCCTAATCTCCTCCAGTGGTGGAAGTTTTTCTCAACCCTATGGCCTCAGGTTCCCTAGTTGCTTTGGGATGCTCCACACCTTTGGGAACCCCAATGACTAGGGATCAGGAATGGAAAACACAAAAAAAGAAGACTCAAAAAAAGAAAATGGATGTGGGAGTGGAAATTAAACGAGGCTGGCCGATGGACAAAGATAGAAGACAAAGGTGCATGATAAAGGAGATTGTTGCAGGAAGGCATCAAACCCTAGACCTCAACCAAAAAGGTAAGAAATGGTTGTTCTATCATGGAATATTAGGGGACTCAATAACCCCCAAAAACAACTCGTTGTCAAGCATTACATTTTTTAGTATAAAGTTGACATTCTTTTAATTCAAGAAGTTAAAATTTATTATGTTAAATTTAAGGTGTTAGTGGGAAGGTTATGGCCTAGAGCCAATTTTTTCTACTCTAGGGCTCAAGGAGCTTCAGGAGGTATTTCCACCCTCTGGAACCCTTCCAAGGTTAGGGGTGATGCTCATAGTTTTTCCCACAATCACTTGGAAGTGGCCTTTACATCCCCGTTGGAGGCCTAGCAGTGTTTTAACATTTATGCTCCTAATACCCGGCAGGGGAGAAAATGGGTTTGGGAAGGTCTAAAGATATCCCTCTCAAATCTTTAAGATTCCAAGCTCATGGTTGTAGGAGATTTCAACTCTCCCCTATTTCCTTTTGAGAAGTGCGGGGTAATTTTGGACTACAATGATAGTATGGGAGACCTAGCTAACTTTGTGAGTGAGTGTGGTCTTTATGATGTTGAGCTAAGAGGAAACCCCTTCACATGGACTAACAACAAGAAAGGAAGCCATCTCATTTAGTTCCACCTAGACCAGGTCTTCCTTTCTTCCACCTGGGATCTGGGAGCTGCCTCTTCCTTGGCTGCACTCCCGAGAATGACATCAGATCATAACCCCCTTCTACTTAAATGGGTGGATGTTTGATACCAGTACCCTACTCCCTTTAGTTATGAGATTATGTGTGCCTCCCACCCTGGCTTCCGTGACAAGATACAACATTGGTGGTCCACTCTAGTCAAAGGCTTAGCCATGTTTAGGGTTTCTTCCAAGCTTGATCTTATCAAAGGTGAGGTTAAAGGTTGGAGAAAATTCACCTTTGGAGACATCTTCCACACTAAAAAGGAGCTAAATGAGAACCTTGATTCTCTCCAAAGGAAAATGGAAGGGGGTGATCTATTGGGTGATCTACACTTGGAGGAAGAAAACACTAGGAAAAGCTGGAAGGAAACTTTGGCCAATGAAGAAATTTTCTCAAAACAAAGATCCAGGGTCTTATGGTTGAAGGAGGGGGATCGTAACACTTCTTTTTTTCATCAATCAGCCTATAAGCACAAAAAAAGGAACTCCATCACCAAACTTAGGAACTCTAGGGGACTAGAAATCTCAGACCCTATCCTACTTGGAAGAATGGCTACTAATTATTTCTCTAGATCTTTCACCAATTCTTCTTCTGGGGACCCTATTAGCCTCTAGGAACATCTCATTGTGTAGCTACCCAGGGCCATCACATCTGATGATAATAATATGCTCTTGTCTAGTGTCACTGATGAGGAGGTTCATAAGGTGGTCTTCTCCATGGGATCCTACAAAACCCCTGGTCCAGATGGTTTCCCCCCTCCCACCTTCTTCCAAGAATATTGGGATATTATTGGTTATGATGTCATTCATGTTGTGTGAGATTTCATCAGATGTAAAAAAACTCCTAAAGCAACTTAATGACATTTATATTGTTTTGTTCCCCAAGTGTGTGGAGCCCAAAATCATGGAGGACTTCAGACCTATCAGTCTCTACAATACTTTGTATAAGGTGTTCTCCAAAATTATAGTTAATCAAATCAAACCCCTGATCGACAAAATAATCAGCCCCAATCATAAAGTATTTGTCTCTGGTCAGAAAATTATGGATGCTGCCATTACCACTCATGAAATCATTCACTCCATTGACTATAGCAGGGTTGTTGGGATGGCCCTCAAGACGGATGTTTCTAAATCTTATGGCAAAGTCCATTGGACTTTTCTCTACAAAGTCTTATCTACTTTCAGTTTCTCAGAGCAATTTATAGACCTCATTAAGTGTTTCTTGGAGACTGTGAGATTCTTAATGTTATTTAATGGTAAACCTGGGGCTAAATTTTACCCTAGTAAAGGGCTCTGCCAAGGGGACCCCCTGTCTCCTTACCTATTTATCCTCCTTGCAGAAGTTCTTGGTCGTAATATAATGGAGATGGCCCATACTAGAGAGATTGTGGGGATTAAGCCGACTACTACTCTGAAACCTGCAATCCTGTAGCAATTTATTGATGACACCTCATCTTTGGGGCCTCCTTAGTTAGGGAAGCTGATAAGTTGAAATGAATACTAGAAAATTATGCTTCAACTTCAGGATAGCATATCAACTATCACAAAAGCCGTATGTTCTTCTTCAACATTGAGGAACTAGTTCAGAAAAAAATAATGAAGATTCTGGGATGCCAGGCTGACAAACTTCTTGCTACTTATCTTGGCCTCCCATTGACTGTCAAAGATGTGAAGAATGATTTCTAGAATTATATCCTTGAAAGAACCCAAAGGAAACTAGTGGGCTAGAAAGGAAAACTCCTCAGTAATGTAGGTAAGCTTCAACTCCTTGCTTCCTCCCTTCAAGGAATTCATGTCTACTTTTTGTCTATTTTTAAAATCTCTGGCTTCATGGCTGACAAGCTGGAAAAAATCCAATGTACCTTTCTTTGGTCAGGATATAAGGAAAAAAAATGCCTCCCATTGGTCTCTTGGGATAAAGTTTGTCTCCCCAAAGCCTTGGGAGGCCTAGGGTTAAGGAAAATTCACAACCTTAACAGAGCTCTGCTTTCTAAGGTGGCTTGGACCATGATACGTGGAGCTGTTGATTAGTGTAGAATCATGGAAGCTAAGTATCTAGATGGAGGTTGCTTCTGTAAACTATTTATGGTGCAGGGTCACCTGGGGGGCTCCAAAATCTGGAACAGTATCCTCAAATGCATAAGTATTTTAGAAAAAGGGGTCATCTGGTCATTGGGTAATGGTCTGGATATCAGATTCTAGGAAGACCCTTGGCTTCCTAACACCATCCTTGGGAATTATCATTTCTCTCAGCTAAGGAACATTTTGACCCTTGGGGTTGGGTCATAGGTCTCCAACTTTATCTCTAATGGTAAGTGGATTGACCTCCTCCCTCATCTTTAGTGCAAACCAGACCTGACCACCCTTGCAACTAAACTGAGTGACCTGCTTCTTTTGGTCTGCATCCCTATAATACACTGGCATGATAGATTGCTTTGGAGACACACTCAACATGGCGGGTTCTCTATCAAATTGGAACAAATTGGAATATGGTCTGCTTATCAATGACAATGCTAATTGTTCTTTTTGGAGGAAGGTTTGGCAGCCTCAATTAATCCCTAAAGTCAACTTTTTCTGGTGGAGAATTCCCCATGGGAAAATCCTCACACTTGAAAATCTTGTTAAATGAGGGTTTAGCCTTGCTAACAGATGTTTCCTATGCAAGAAAGATGAGGAAAGATCTAACCATATCATGCTTCACTGTGAGTTTTCTGTTAGGATCTGGTAGGAGATCCTCTCTAGAATCAACCTCCCATGGGTTTCTAATCACAACATCCAGGATATTCTACTTGAATGGAAATCACCCTCACAACACCCGTTGATCAAATTCCTATGGAACTAAATCCCACTGATATTCTACTGGGTAATCTGGAAGGAACACAATAATAGGATATTCAGAGATACTGAACTCACTACTAAGGATGTTTTTTATATCGGCTATAAACTTTTACAGGAAAACCTGCCGGTGGGAAGATGGAAAAGCCCTTTTTCTCCTCCTACTAACTTTGAATGGAAGATGTCTAAGGTTTGGGGATTGGGAAAGAGGTTTTCCATATTTGAAAACTTTAAACTTAGAGCCAGAAAGGAGACTGTTTGGTCCCCCCTTAGGAAAAATGACATAAACTTAACTTTGATGGGGCTACCCAGGGTGGAAAACAAGCTAGAGGGGGAATAATAAGGGATCATTGGGGGAGAATGGTGGCAGCTTATGCTGGCACCCTTGTTGACCACTCATTTAACCAGGCAGAGGCTATGGCACTCTTATGGGGATTAAATTTCTCCCTTAATATTGGTTTCTCTAGGATTGAGATTGAGGGGGATTCCAAGGTTAATGTTGATGCTGCTGGTGGTTTCTCTATGGACGGGTAGTGAGTTGGACCTATCTTGTCATATATAAGGGGGCTTCTTGATCGCTTTAATGAGTCCACCATAAAGCACATTTATAGGGAAGAGAATTCTATCACTAATTCCATGGCGGTTGCAGGTTTGTAGATGCTTGGCTTACTATGTTGGCATGCTGCTAATCATCTGCCCAAAAATACTCAGCACTTGCTTGGGCAGGAAATGAGCGGAACCAACAAAAACAACCAAAATGTTTAAAAATTAAAGTCTGATTCAGGTGCTAAAAGGCAGACCCCAGAGCAATATCCATTTTAGCTTGGCTATTTATCACATTTGGAAAGGCCACATGGCCTCTGAATGTAGGATCCCCAATTCTTTTTGGCAGTGGATGTGGTCTCCTTGCGTCACTCCCATCATAAAGTGTCATTATGTCTTTTTTTGGTATCAAATACATTTTTGATTTAAGGTGATTAATAAGAGATATGATGGAGATTTCTTTAATGGTAATTATGGGTTACAATGCTGCTCCCATGTGTTAACACCAGTGGTGCCCTTGGTGGTGATTTGTGTTCCTAAAGGCAATTATTATTGCAATTTTCATACGTGAAATGATAGATTTTTAAGGCCACTTTATTACCCCATTTTTTCCATTTCACGTAACGGCTCTGCTTTCTTTTTGTGCTCTAGTTTTTGGTGGTATTTTGATGTGAGGGGTTTTGACTCATACTAGGTGTGGAATTCTTTAGTGAAGGTTGTTCCTAACAACTCTGCAAATATGGGAGGGGACCGTCATAGGATTGAACCAGATAAGATAGAGGATGAGTTCTCCTTGGACCCGATGGTGATGTATTTTTGTAAGGAATGAGAGATTTTTTTGTTCATGAAATGTTTGGTTGGGCATGATGAGATGATATGTCGTCAGTTCACCAAAGGCTAGAATGAGAGAAGGGTCACCATTAATGGTATCACATTTGAGATTAACGAGGAAGTTATTGGTAAAGCCACAGGTATGGCCACCATGGGCAAGAAGTGGAGGAAAACCACCAAAACCAAGGCCAAAATAGAGTTCGACCAGTTCTTTGACAATGATGAGAAACTAGTGTCTAAAAATGGCAGTTATAGCGTGGCTAACCTTCTGGAATGATGTCCGAAGATGTGCAAGCTTGTCATGAAATATTTCACCTTGGAGGGCAGGTTTGGTACATTCTACAATTACCACCTTCCTTTTCTTAATCATCTTAGGCATAAGTTGTTAATTTCCTTGCCTTTTTATCTTTTGCACTCTTTGGAGAATACTGTGGCCACCATGAATGAGGCAATTTCTCTTGGTAAAAAACCCATTTACCTCCACCAGGGGCTTATCTTTAGAATTTACCACTTCCACAGGGCTCTCTTCCCTCTGCCCATTGTGGAAATCACCCAACTTGCCCAGCAGAATTTGTTACCCTCAGCCTCCCTCAACCAAGGAATTCCCTCATCTTCTAGTTCTATTGGAGGCTCTACCCCTGCTGCTATCCCTAATTACTCTAAAATCCACCCTACCCCTGCTTCTCATGCAGGTAGCAAGCATGACCTAACCTTGGATGACTCTCCCCAGCCTGCCAAAAAGTGCAAGAAAATATACATTAACCTAGACTGCCCCTAGAATGCTAATCCCTAGCCTACTAGTACTCATCGGTCTTCTTGGCTTGCCAAAGAGAAAGTGAAATGGGCTATGAAGGAGTTGTTCGATAAAGAGGATGTCTTAGTTGAGTCTCCTAGTAGGGATGATAACCAGAAAAATACTAATCATGATGTGGGGAAAAATGATAACCAGGAAACTATGGCTGAGGGGGGCAAGGAAGATTCCAGCCTGGATACTAGGATAGAAAACCCTAAAACTGTTGTGGGCACTGACCTTGTTGGAAAAATAAAGTTCTAGATTGTAAATCTTTATAATATGGTGGCTAAAATGAATGATGAATTGGTCAACACAAAAAAGAGGCTTGTGGATGTCAAAAAAATTTCTCTCAAAGTCATGCATGCCTCTTCCACTACCCTCTATTTGTTGAACAAGAAGGCTTCTTCTAGGAAAGAGTCTATAGAAGGAAATAAGGAACTCTTCAAGTTTGTCAACAAGGAGTGGGCGGACCTACTTTTGTCAAAGCGCTTATGGGACAGGAAAGGATCCAGCTGATGATGAAGTGCAGGCTATGGTGTTGTTACACTATGGACCCCAAGCCCTATATTTGGGCCAGTTTCTTTAATTCCAGTTTTAAGCATAATGCCCCCATGTTAAAGTCATTGCTAACACTTTAATAGGAGAAATGGTTTTAATGGAAACATAAACAACTCTATGAATTATGTTTCCACTATGAGATGCCCTCAAAGGAAGACAAATCAAGGGAAATAAAACATAAACATACATAAGAACACAAGAGGGATCTACCTAATGTGGGGTTAGTATGATCATAAGATAACATGTATATAGAAATATAGTATTATTGCAAATGAATTGACATCATTCCCCAAAGAAAGTAGAACTACAATCACAAT
>MU225712.1:1155240-1170800 GCA_018584345.1 Thuja plicata | reverse complement strand
ATCACCTTGCACCAACAAAGTAACAAGGGTTGTATAAAAGAGTCTAACAAACATTTAGCAAATACATTATGGGAGAAGCACATTACAACATGCAAACACAAAAAGGGCTACCATAAAAGATAATCCACTCAAGCACATTGCTGACCCTCCCCATCTTGGTTTATGTTATTGGTGGAAGGTGGGAAAATTGCAAGAGGGACTATATCCAATACAGTAGGAATGATAGCCAGTTCCAAACAAGGATCCTCTTGAGAATCGCAATGCTCGATACTAGGTGTAATTGTTAACTGAGTTGAAAGCATATGAGGTAAATCAATATCAAGATCAATGGTCTCATATTTATCACTAAGATCAATAGGATCATTGAGAGTGTCCTCCTCATCAAGGTTGATTGAAATGGGTTCTAAGATGTGAATAGGATCATCATACTCATTCATCTTAACATCATTATGAATATTGACTTCTTTTGACACTTCAAGCATAGGTTGATCAAAAGAAGGTAAGGAGTTTCGAATAGTAGAAGCACAGGATCTAGCATTAGCTCTATGCTTCTTACGACATTCATTAGAAGATTTTTTATGTTTATCTTTGCTTACCACATGTTGAGAACTAGGAGGAATGACCACAGATTCCTTCACAGGTTCTATGGGAGGATTCTCAATAGGTTGCGATGAAATAGTAGAAGTTTGATTAGTAGAATTAGAAGTAATTGATAAAGGAGGTATGGAAGGTGTAGGCAAAAGACCATGGTTAGGATCTATCTGAGGCATACTTAAATCAACAATTTTGTGATGTTTGTAAGTTTTGTATGAGCGAAAGAGATGATTAGGGCGAGGAAGACATGATTTGGGTAATGAGGGACAAAAGAAATTGAGAGTGGCACAATCTCTAGGCCTAGAAGGTTGATACAAACTATGATTAATCATCTTGACTTCTCCATTATGAATGTACTTAAGACATTTATGAATGGGAGAAGTGATAGAGTTCATAGAAGTTATCCAAGGTAAACCAAATTTGATTTGAAATTGATCAGAAGTAGGGATAATGATGAAGGTAGTGTTGGAGATTTGATTCTATTCAGTTGATTGATTGTATGTTTGTCATTGATGACAACATATATTACATAGTAGTAATTCTGTATGTACTTATCAAAATGATGACATGAAGACTTGCGTGGTTATATACATGTTGTTGACATGTTTATTATGTTATGTTCATACACGCAAATCCAAATATGATGTTTCAGTCAAGTTGTGTAATTCTGTTATTGGCAGTTACAGTTCTGGAAGTGTATCTATATAGAGTCGACATATTTGATGTGTTTCTTGAGTTGCGCCTATCTTCAAGATATGCGTGAATATATTTATGGTTAGTTATGAGTTAACTATCTTTGGTTAAACATGCCTATCATATTACATCAAGATCATGTTGTTTGAGTTGATTTGGTGAAGTCGACTTAGTGAAGCGTCGCATCTATTCAGTTTATACTTGTGCGGTTGTAATTATGCTTGCATGCTTAGTAGAGCTAACAAGGATGTTATGAAGAGTTGTCTTACAATTCCCATGATCTCATACTTTGAGAAAGATACTTATATAAATTCAATTGTGATACGCTAAGTGTGAATGATACGAAAAGAGACAGAAGATGGACAGAGCGAAATATCAGATGTGGTTCATTCAGCAAGAGTCTATGTGAAGAAGAAGTGAAAGATTATAATACACTGGAACTGATCAAGATAGTAGGTCTACTCTATAGTTCATCATCAGATATAGTGTATATCTATTATATAGAAGGTTGTAACATTCACCATTAAGTAGTGAGCTTTTGGACAGTGAGTCCACCACCCCTAACAGGGTTATTTGTAAAAGACTCCTAACAGGGTCCAACCCTTAACCAGGTCACTATACTTATTGCATTGTAAAGTACAACTCCTAACAGGGTTGAAATATCTTCTAACAGGGATTACTATAAACAAGTATAGTTCATTGTCGGTGCTAATTCCCACCAGGGTTTTTACCATTTGGTTTCCCCATAATCAAATTGTGTGTTGTGTACTGTGTTATCTGATTAAGCATTTACTTTGTTGTATTCTAAAGTTAAAGAAGAAAAAGAATTAAATTTATTGATAATTGATTCACCTCCCCCCCCCTCTCAGTTATCCTTTGGGACTATTCTAACAGGTAGTATCTACAACTTTACCACAAAGTTCAACATGTAAGTTAATAGAACCAAGTGCAGGATAAAGAAAACCAATACATGTTTCAATCCATGCATCAGATGGATCATAATAATCACATTGTAGGCCTTTCATATAAATATTTTTCTCAGTAATGACATTTATTAAATATGTGGTATCGACTAGACAACCACGAGTAGGTATCTTAGCAATCCTAGCATAGATCTAAAGGGGACCATCGGGAGCTTTAATTGTTTTAGAATCATCAAAGGTAATTAAAAGTTCCCTAGGTCATTTATCCTTAGTTTTTTTTTTATGTTTAGGTGGAATTGGAAGTTTAAGTGGAGGTGAAGGATCTTGAATAGTAATTTGAGATGGCACAACACTCTCCACATGATTAACAATATGATTAAGATCATCCATCATTGAATTGTAAATGATATCCACAGAAGATGGTTGAGCTATAGTATTCGTATCATGTGTAGGTAAAGGATTTGTATAGATTTGAAGGTTTTGATTAGGAGGAGAAATATATTTATTCCCATTACCATCAAAATTATCAATAGTTAAAGCCTTAGAATCAATTAAGTCTTGAATTTTATGCTTTAGAGAATAACATTTTTTAGTGTCATGGCCATTCTGGCGATGGTAATGGCAGAAATCTTTAGAATCAAAGGATTTTGAAGCTATCATGGTGGGAAGAAGAGGTCAAATAGGAGGCAAGGTAATCATATTAGCACTTAACAACCTACTCATTATAGAAAGAAAAGTTTCAGAGAGAGGAGTAAACGTATGATTCATATGGAAAGCAGTGGATGCAGAAGTAGCATTATTGGATGTAGCTACAACTTGATCAACAACCGCATTCGTCTATTTATTAATATTAAAATAGTTGTTAGGTTTCTAAAACTTATTAGGATTAGGAGCATTTTCACTCTTATCAACTAGAATAGGAGCCATTGGAGTGTTTCTCTCAAACAGACTCACTTGTAAATTGATAATGGTGAAGTGTTGCACACAATTGTTGAAAGGAGGTAAATTCAGTAAGCAGGATCTTATCTCTAATATCCTTTTGTAAATTTGAAATAAACATATGTTGAATATAAATATCACGAACAAGATAAGAAATCTGAGCATGTAAATTCTTAAGTCTACCAATAAAGTTAGTCAGTTTTTCCTTAATGTTTTGTTTATAATGCATTAAATCAGATAAGGACACTTGTGGACCAATGTTATTTTGAAATTGTTGAATAAAGGAATTAGAAAGTTTAGGAAAAGAATGAATGGAATAAGGAGGTAAGGAACAATACCATTGTAAAGCCTTATCTTGAAAGGTTCTAGTAAAAAATTTAGCTAAGATCCTATGGTCATGAGCATAATCACTACAAAGGATTTGAAATGTTTTAACATGAGTAACATGATCGCCTTTACCATTTTAATTCTCAAGACAAGGCATATTGGCTTGCTGAGGGACAATATCACAAATGATGTCTAAAGATAAAGGACTACCCATGTCACATAAAGGAATGCTAAATTTGGATTGAGTTAAAGATGCAAGTTGTTGTTGTAAAGATGACACAATTTGAGCCAAACTAATAATTGTGGAATCATTAGAAGAACCATGTGGCATAGCAATATAGGGAACACTAGGAAAAGTATAAGAAGTAGTAGGAATAGAAGACACAACCGGTGGAACATTAGGAACCATAGTTGGAAGAGGATTAGTATAAGTAAAAGGCACACTATGATATGAAGGTTGTGAGGTAGGTAAAGATGACGACAGAACACTCACATGGATAGGTGCACTTCAGAGAGAAGTTTTCATCAAAGGAGGAGTGTAAGTAGGAATACTAGGTAGAGAAACAGAAGAAGGTCCTATGCTAGTGAAAATAGGTGTGAATCCTAACTCTTGAGCTTCTTGAGCTAAAGGTTTAACATTCAAATTCACAATATGAGTAATGCTATGTAATAAATTAACACCTTGGACATTATCACAGACGAATTTCTTAAGAGCATCTATAGCTTGGATAGAATCTTGATTATGGTTTTCCTTGGATAAGCCAATTTCCCATTTTATCAAGTTCGGTTGAAAGGTTTTTCACTTGTTCAGGAGGAACTCTTAAAGCATCATCCTCATCATGAGATGAGTGAGAAGAGTTATGCTCCATAGAAGGATTGGAATCATGAGTTATCAAATTATCATTAGGAATCCTAAGGAAAGGAGAGGAAGACTAGGGATCGAAGGAACCAATAAGTCTATGGCTTCTTCTAACTGGGATACTATAAGTAGGAGTAGAGGTGGTAAAGATCATACACCAATATAATGCAAATGAACTAATCAAAAGATTTTGATTTATTAATTTTGAATGTAATTAAAAGAACATGCAAGATCTAGCATAAACATGTAAATCTAAAACCAAAAATAAAGAGTTGTCTATCGCAGGTTCACCAAAATGTAAAGGAAGAAAAATCTTTGTTTATTTAGTTTTATTAGGGTTTGGTTGTGTATTTCCCTAACCTTTAAATTTAAATTTTAATTGTATTGAAATGTGATTATGAGGAAGATAAGATGTTCCACCCTTATCCCCAAATGCACAAATGCAAGATCCAAGTTGATCAACCCAAAAGATGGATTAATGCACAAATGAATCAACCATTTGGAAATGAAAACAAAGAGGGAGATCTTAAATTCTGTTAATTGATTATATAGATATGATATATGGCAGTAATTGAAAAGGATAAGAAGAAGAACCAACCTTAAGGTATTGTAGATCCAAAAAATGCTATTTTCTAAGGTCTATAGACTATTTCTGGAAAATATGAAGTATGATCTGGAACCAAAACATAGAGATGAACAAAACCCAGAAATAGATGACCCAGAAGCGGGAAATAAATTTTGCAAAGACTGACATTCAAAAACTATGGGACCCTAGGATCTAAACCCTGGGTCAAGGTCTAGGTCGACCTTGACCTAGGTCAAGGTCAAGGTTGACCTTGACCTAGGTCAGGGTCAAGGTAAACATAGACCAAAAAGGTCAACCCTGACCTTGAGGTCGAAGATCTCAGGTCTACAGTCTAGAATGCAGAAATCAGGTTGGAAAGAAGTGGAAAGTGGGGAAAAATAGGGGGAAAGCCAGGTCTAGATCAAGAACCCATTCAAGGTTCTTTTCATGACCCCAAACCACTTACTCAGAAGGCTAAACTAGTCTATCATGGAAGTGCTTCCATTTTCCAACTATAAATCCTCATATACTATTTTATACATATGTATACATTCCTCCTTTTTCTACTAAAGTATATTTGTACATATGTATACATTACTCCTTTTTTGATAATTAGGGCAAAGGTACTTATAGCTTGTCAAAAATGTGAGAGTGTGAGGCTTTGATTTCCTCCATCTTTTTCTCCCATTTCTCCTTTAAATTCTCAAGAGCCATATGCTCAAGTGATATCCTCACATGCATGTCATATATGTTGTCTACCATAGACATTTCTGGGGTTGTGATTAGATTTCATGCATCTGTTATATGTTGTTGTAGAGTGGTGGGGTTTGGAAAAATATGAGCTTGTAGCTCTGTAACCTCATTTCTGAATTGTGTCTCTGCATCCCATATTTCTTGTCTCAATTTTTTTACCTCTGTGATCTTTTCATGATGCAAATTTATTGTGTTTGCATCAGAGGTTAAACTTAGTGCACTTACTGTTAGATTTGAATCTAGTTGTGATAGCTTATCACTATTTTCTTTTGAAAATTTTTCTAATGTGCATAATTTATGAACTAAGGTAATAGCTTCAACAATCATAGGTTCTAATTCACTTTCTAGCTTAGATAGCTTTACCTTGTTCTCTGCCACTTCTTGGATGATCTTCTCAACTAGTTTGTGTTGATACTTCATCTCTTCTTGTTCTTCCATCACCTTTTCTGCATCAACATTTTGATTTTTCATGGTGCCGATAAGAACTACTATTTGTTCCATGAATGATACGCTATCTTCAATTTTGATATCTGGAACAAGTTGATGTAGAATATCCCTTGCTTTATCAAGTGCTTGGGCTTCCCTATGTGTCTTTTTCCTTTTCTCTTGAATTTATTTTCTCTAACACATCACTCCAAACTTTTGAAGTGCTTTAGTATCTAAAGTGGATACATCCCACTTTGTGTATCTCAATTACCTCATCAAGTGTGACCACCAAGATATCTTTCTTCATTGCTTTCTTCTTCTTCTTTGGCTGTTTGGCATATTGGTGTACTACCATTTGTAGACCTTGAGATTGGATGGATTGTGTGGGTGAGGGTTGAGAAGATGAGGCATCTTGTTTTTTTTGTTCTGAGTCCACCAGATGGTTTTTTGAAGATGTCTCCTCATTGGCCTTGGGCGTATCAACAGATTTATCTTCCTTTTCTTTCATGCTTTCATCCTGCTTGCCTTCTTCACTCTTTTCTTTCTCTTCATCTTTTCTCAATGTTTCATCTATTTTATTATCTGCTCCTTTGTCTTTTTCAGTAGACACCTCTTGCTGAGTGTCAGTTGCATCCTTCATCTCTGTATCTATATCTTTTAGAGTATTTGATGCATTTTGATTTTTTTCATTACCCGCGTCCTTGGGTATATCATCATATTTATTAGATGATTTCTCTTTACTTGATTCAATGTCAATAGATTGTATTAAAATTTTCATGTTGGTCAGTGCATTGACCTTTGCAGTGTTAATAGTTGTATCTTGTCCATCGGTATTGCCCTGTGTAGTATTGATATCTTCATCTTTTTGCACTTCTTCTGTAGGGTATTTTCCTATAGTGTCATTGATAATGTTATCCAACCATGATTCATCATTGATATCATTAGTTATGTTCCCTTTTATTGTCAAATCTACTTTGGTAACCTCTTCATTACTCAAGTCAATATGAATTGGACTTGGTGGATTTTGGCTTTCCTCACTTTGAGTTTTGTCAAGAGTAGTGTCGGGCCATACTTCATCTATAACGTCAGTATGCTTGGGGCCTATTGTTTCACTCTCTTCTTTATCCAATTCCACAGATGATTCATCTTGTATATCCTTGATGATGATGTTTTCCTTCTCTGGGATAGCCTCCTTAATGGGCTTTGTGAGTATCTTGCACCACTTCTTAATGTTGTCTTGATCAAGAACAATTAGCTTCCCTTTGAAAAATTCATATCCTCTCATTTTTGGTAAGAGCTAATTTTCATATTTCTTCATCATCTCACTTATTTCTTCCTTCTTTGAATCTGAAGGCATAAGAGTAACAAGTAATCTTTCTCTCTTTTTTTTTTTTTGATGCAGAGAAAATGTCCATCTAGCAGATAATCTTGCTGATAGTTCCTTAGGAATGTCATATTCTGAGAATTATAGTGGAACATAATGATGTTTGCACATTTTTCCAATTATAGCTTCTTCAATCCTATTTTGATCCTCTGGATCAAACTTTAACCATTTCCTAATGTTAAGATCAGAAATAGATGGTGATTCTGAGATATTCTTACAAATTTCATCAATTGTGTTTGGAATCAAGGGTTCTTTCCCCTTTTGCAAATCTATGTCATCTTCATCCATAGTTGAGTCTTTTGGATATTGTTTTTTCCTGACCCATTTCCTCCTTTTGGTCTGTATTTCCTTAGGTGAGACCGGTTTTTTCTTTTAGGTTCTCACTTTACCTTTCTTAAGTGGTGAAGGAGTTGATTCCTTTGCAGTTTTGCTTCTTATTCTGGAAGTGGCTGTTGTTCTTTCTTAGGTGGAGGAGGAGGAGGAGAATTTGACTATGTACCCTCTGAGTCATTCTTTTCTGTCTCTTGACTGATAGGTGATTGTCCTTCGGTTTGTTCCTCCTTTCCTTTTGTTTCCTCTTCACCTTCTTCAGTGACTGCAAATTGCTTGGTTAACTTTTTAACCATTTTGTTCTTCTTGTTTATAATTTTCTTGACATAAGATCTATCTTGATCTTTGGTTTGGCTTCTTCATAGGTGTCAAATCTTGGTTGCTTGTTGTCAACTGGTTCATTCAATAGTGCCTTGATGCACTCAGTAGCCTATCATGTTTTGATCTCATATTCCAAATGTGATAGCCAAGATTTCCTAGGTACTACTAGTTTGATATGGGTAAAATCAGTATCTATCGTAAAATATATATCCTCTTTGTATTCTTCTATCAAAATTTTAGGTATCCTAGTTCTTTCTTTCATCTTTTCTTTAAATAATTTGAAGTACTCATTCATTAGGTCATTAAAACTTGTTCCTAATGACCCTATATGCTCACATATTTGTATGGTGACCGGTTTGCTTGTATCCCATACTACTTTGCCTATGGAAGGAAAGTATTCTTCAAAGTAAAAGAATATGCACATAATGAGGGAACCAAACTTATAAGTGTTTGTCTTTGAAGATCTTATGGTGTTCATGTTCTCCTCAAGTTGATTCAACAAAATCTCTACAAGATCCATCTTCTTTCCTTGTTTGATGATCTTGTAAGCTGTACTCATAGCAGTGCTTGCTATGCTATTCATTCTTCTAGCCTAGAAGATCTTGTACCCTACCACACATGCACCAAACTTGAGTTCTTAGTCAGTGATAGTGTTGACCTTGAGATCTCTTTTATCTGATTTTGCACTAGTTAGCTTTTCCACTTCCTTCAGGGATGGGTGCTTGTGAGATTGTGGTTTGTCAATTGTAGGATATCCAGTAATGAATCTCTTTGATCATTTGTGAATCCTTTGAGTTGAGTTAGAATACTTCTGAGGTCACACTTCAATTTTCTCTTCAATTTCTCTATGTAGCTCTACTTGGTTGCTCGAAAATCGTGGGTGTGAAATGAGCTCTTCCATTGCGCTTTTATAACTTTTGTGCCCTAAGTTGTCATTAATGCCCAATAACTCATCGGTATACAAAGACTGAGTTTGTCAGTTGAGACATAAATAACATCTTTGGTGTAGGCGCAAAGTGTCAGGATTGCTAGCAATTTTTGTGACTTCACAGATGATTGTCAATAAAATGGCAATGACAACTTTTGTTGGCTCAAGGATTACCGATGTCTATCAGTTTACACTTAGCAACTTTTATTTTGTGTAATGAACGATACAAGTAAGTAGTGTTTTAACTTTTCTGTGTGTATTCACCAATGCTAATTTGTACCCATTAACAGATGATTGTTAAGTAAAAATATAGTGCATCTTCAATAATGCTAATTTTGTCTATATGATCAATATGTAAATGGAACCGATGCATAATATAACTTGTCATTAATACAGTTCCATACTTACTTGTGAAACTTAGTTGGAGATGGTGATGCCCCTAGATCCATTAGATAAGGCATTAGCATTTTCATTTCTTGTTCCAGCACCTTCATTGTTTGTGGATTTTACACACATCTTGTTTCTCATCTTATTGATGTCATCAATGGTGTTTCCATTGGGATAAGTGCTTTTTCTGTCAGTCGGTCTTTGCAATCTTTTATCACATGTCCAACCTTATGACAATGTAAACATGTCATTCCTAGATTGAACCATCCTCTTGTTTTTCTAGCCCATTTTCTCATACAGTTGGTAGATATATGACCATACCTTCCACATGATGTGCAATTTACCCATGTTTTATAGTCCCAAACATATGAGTTACCTACTCTTGTTGGTTTGTAGCCATTATCAGGTTCTTTTGGTGTCCATGCTTTCTTATTCTTTTTCTAGCATTCCTAATATGTATGTCCATTCATTTTGCAGGTAGGAGAGTACTTGTCCATGTAAGTTTCCTCCTTTGGTGTTGTCATCTTGGATATGCATTCATATTCCTTGTGTCCTTGCTTGTGACATTTATAAAAATTACCAATGAAAGTAGATTGTGATTGAGGAATACCTTTCATTTTGTTTCTACAAATGTTTGAGGTGTGGCCTAGTTTTCCATAGTGATTTCATGATAGCTTCTTGGTCCTTGGAGTTTCATAAAAATTCCCTTGATCTGATTGATTAGATGATTCTCCATTATCGGTGTACACTATTCCTGTGTAGTTTTTGACTCTTCTTTGACCGTCAAGGAAATCATCTATTCTTTTATTGCTATCTTCAACTTTCTTGATCAATTCATTGTGTTGATTCTGAATCTTGACTTCATGCTTTAGTTTCTGATTCTCTTCCCTTAGCTCACCGATGATCTATATTCTTTAAATGAGTTCAGTATTTAAACTATTTTCCTCTTGAATCATAAGAATAATCTGATTGGTAATCTCATGGTGATGATTAGTAAGTCTTTGAATCTCTAATTATGTTTCTTGTAGCTTCTCAATTATCTGATTCTGATTTTCTTGAATCATTCATGACATCAATCATTTTTACCATTTGAGTCTCTTGACTGATTTGCAGCATCTTGATTTTCTTTCAGATGTAGATTGACTTCTTTTAGACTTGTGATCTCTTCTACTGATGTGTCTAAATATTTTCTTGTTGATGATTCAACATAGTTGAAGTAATCTAGAATCTCCTCTTCTTGATAATCTTTTTCATTAAGCTTAGTTTCCATTATCTTTCTTTCATCAAGCAACTTTCTCATGCTTACTCTCACCTCTTTATACTTCTCATAGTAAATCTGAATTTGTAATTTCTCATTCTTAATAGTTTTGTCTAGTCTGTACTTTTCCATTGTGTTGATCTTTTTTCTTAAGTCTTTAAGATTTTCAAGAAAGAGACTTAGCTCTGATACCAATTGTTGGAATTATTGGAATGATGTACTGAGAGGGGAAGGGTGAATCAGTACCTCTAAACAAATTTATGTAGCTAGCCCATTAACCTTTGATTCATCAAATTTGTCTGTTCCTATCTATCTGTTCATATTTCTATATGTATGTGAAATCATAATATAAGTTCTTTACATGTGTAAACATTCAAGAAACATTCATGAAAAAAAATAACACATAACACATGATATGATATCGTAGAAAACTCCTATTAGGAAGTAAAAACTATGGTGGGGATGTCTACCCACAAAAATTCACTATCTACAGATAAGAAGAGAGTCGGTAAAGGCTTACAATTGATCACTTCTGATGATCTACCCTGTTAAGATTATTACAGTGGAGACCTGTTAGGATCTACTTCTTTTGAAGCTTTAGCAACACCGTTAGGTGTGCACTCTATTAAGAGATTTATCAAAGAACAGTTAAGTCCACCTTCTAAAAAAGGATTTTAGTTGTGATGCACTTGTTAGAATGCAACTAAAATATAAATGTTGATCTGATAGTGAATGCAATCTCTAATTGCTGATAATAGATTTTGTAAAGCTTACAATGTAAATGTAATCACCTTGAGTGATTGAGTGATACCTTGTCTCTGCTCATCGATAGCCTTTCTCTATTCTTGATAACTGCTTTGATCTATTTATGTACTTTGCATGAATTCTCTTCTGCTACTTAGATGCTATCCATGGCTACTATCATTTTTCAAATGATTACATGTCACATTTCATTACAAATGATTGAACATATATTTATACTAGTTTCTAGCTCTATTCTTGATTCACGCTTTTACACATTAACTCTAGATCCAAGGTTTACAACTTGACCTTAATCTTTAGTTAGATATGTTTTAGATCCATTAGAATGATTTAAAACATTCACAATTTTCTTGCTTGACCCTCAAGTAAAGATTTAAAACAAATAAAAACTCTATAAATAGAATTACAATGTTTTATCGGACGTGTAAAGTCAGATCCACTTTTTGTGGATTCTGTAACTGACTGTCGGTTCTGATGGTCAGGATGTTCTCTTATTTATAATGATTTTATACTCTATCAGTGTCCTTTAATTAAACTATTGATTAGGTATGTTGTTTCTACTCCATCATCAATGTTCTCAATACTGTATCTTCGGTAATGCTTGTCATCAGTTTGACTCTTGTCAATGTTCATCGGGCAAGTCTATACTTATCATTTTTACAATAGGCATTTTCATCTCGTCAGGTATCCTTGTTATTCACCAATTTTTCTTATACCGATGACCTTTATCATTTTTTCCCCTTTAAGTGTACTAATGGAAAAACTTAATGTCATCAAAGGAAAGTGGGAAGCAAATTGGCTTGGTCCTTTTGTCATTGTTTCTTCTTTTGGAACAGGGACCTACAAATTAGCCGATTGTGATGGTGATGAGTTACAAGAGCCTATCAATAACATTCATCTTAAGAGGCTTCACACCTAATTAGATGAGTGAGTATCAAAGGAAAGAGTATCAGATGAGAGAATCAGATGAGTTAGCATCTTCTTTGTACATGAGAAAAAGAAAAAAATCCAAAAAAGGAGAAAAGTAAAAATACAAAAAAATCAGAAAGATCAAAAAGCCAAAAATATTGGAAAAATAGAAAAATAAGAAAAAGGAGAAAATTGAGCATGAAGAAGTCAAAAACATTCAAAAATCAAAAAAATGTTGTCTTGGTGAAAACCTAGAAAATAGGCACCTTGATGATAAAAAAAATCAAAAATCAAAAAATCAAAAAGAGAGTTAGGAATTCTTTTGGGCTCTGCTAGGGTTTCATGCGTATGGTGTCCTATCTGTGTTTTCGCTCTGGGCCATCCATCTGTCATACCGCATTTACTGCGGGATCTTTTTTGCATTAGGGTTAGCTTTTAGTATGGCTCCGGCCAACTTTGGCCCAGCAGTTGTTGCTGGTGCGTGAGTTGAAGCTTCGGATAGCCATGGTGCCTCCTCTGAAAAAACATCCGCGCAAGTTCATCCCGAAGGTCTTTCACAAGGTAACCCTGATATTGTTCTTAATCCATAGGAATTTGATTCTGCTTGTGAATGGTTAGAAAAGGATACGTTGATTGGATATTTTGTGGGTCGTACTCCTCCTGAAAGTATTCTTAAAGATTGGGTCAACAAGAGCTGGACCCCTCATGGGGTCTGTCTTGATGGTGTGCAAAACCTTACCAAAGGTTTTTTCCTTTTCTGGTTTTCTAACCCTTCTCAAGCAGAAGTGGTTTTTAACCGTGGACCCTGGACTATTAGGTCCTCCCTGTTAGTTTTTCAGAAATGGTCTCGAGATTTTACTGTCTCAGACAATAAAAAACTTAGGGTTCCAGTTTGGGTCGAGTTCCCTGGCCTCCCTTTGCCATGCTGGCCATTTATTGAGTCTATTGCTAAGACCCTTGGCAAAGTCATTGTCATGGAGCATGACAAATTTTTCAATGCCCGTCCCCAGAAGCGGGTCTGTATTGAGGTCGACCTTTCTAGGGACCTCAAGGACACTATTGAAATTCAGATTGGTGCTCTCACCATCTCTCAAAAGGTGCTTTATTTGAATATGCCCAACACCTGTTATCGGTGTCAATCGGCAGAGCATAAGATCAAATATTGCCTGCTGGCTACCCCACCGATGCTAGAAAAAAAGATGCGCCGATCAAAGCCACCGATGCTAGGAAAAAAAAAGAATGGACTACAGTTTCATGTAAAGGCCAGAATGCCTTAGGCCCTAAGATGACACTAGCCTCTGCTGCTATGTTGCCATCTTTGGATGCACCCATTGGTCA
Source organism: Thuja plicata (assembly GCA_018584345.1). Lineage (NCBI taxonomy): Eukaryota > Viridiplantae > Streptophyta > Pinopsida > Cupressales > Cupressaceae > Thuja > Thuja plicata. Next base: position 1,157,104 of record MU225712.1, on the reverse strand, counting down.
TTCTCCACCAGTTGATGCGCCACCAGTGGTGCCCTTTGCTTCAAACCCTGTTACACAGGGGAAGAGTTCAACTGCAAAGCCATTCACTCCAGAAGTGGTGCTTGCACCGCCAGCGGTTTCTTTGCCTACTTCCAGGGTTGTGCGCCAGTCTCGCAGTCTTGATGGACACATGAATGACCTAGATAAAAGGCAGTTCACCTCATCTAGAGAATTTATCCCTAGCTTTGGTTCTGTTCCAGCCTACTTGCAGAATAGCTTCTCCTCTCTTGGGGATGAGGAAGCCATGCAAGAGTTTTTATGATTTTTTTGTCCTGGAATGTGCGAGGTCTAACTGACCTCTCCAGAAAGTACTATGTTCATGATACTCATCGTAGACTTCAGAATCTGGATGTGCTTTGTTTACAAGAAGTTAAAATTTTTGGGTTTTTGCTTAACTCTACCTGTCGTGTCATATGGCCGGATGACATTGTCTTTTCTTCTTAGCATGAAGCTGGCAACGGTGATGTCATTACTATTCTGTCACCTCGCCTTCATTCTTGTGTTATTGTGCATGGATTTGATCCGATGTAATGTGTAACCTAGATTTTTCTATCTCTGCATAATCATTCTTTTGGTGTAATTAATGTTTACGCCCCCAATGATGCTATCGAAAGATCTCAATTATGGTACTGGCTGGCAGACAACCTACCTCCAGCTACTTGGGTTATGTGTGGGGACTTTAACATGGTTGAGTTGGCCTTTGACAAGGAAGGAATTTTGCCTTTTCGCTGGACAGCTGGGGAGAGAGAAGCCTGGTATCACATGTGCAATAAATTGGGCCTTTTTGATCCCAATGCTAACCGCCGCCAAAAGGGTGGGGTCTGGCATACTTGGTCTAATTTTAGAGCTGGCTCTGACCGCATATTTAAGAGACTGGATCATGCTATGATAATGGCTCAATATTTTTTCTCCTTTTTTGAAGATTGAGGCCTACCTGTCATTCCTCTGACAGATATTACCTTGTCAGATCACTTCCCCATTTACTTTTCCATTACTTGGCAGTCCTGCGCCAGGAGAGCTGCGTAGACGCAATTTTTTCTTAACACGTCTATGCTGATGCACAATTACACTATAGCCCACATTCTTCAAGTTTGGAATTTAGTGCCTCGGCCCCACAGTGATACTGGTTGGATTTAGTGGTGGAATGATGCCATTGCCCGCACTGTGAGGTTTCTTCACATTTATGGCCATCAGCTAGCCTATTACAGAAAGCGTTCTTATGAAGCTAATACTAAGGCTCTATGTAGCGCTATTGAAGTGCTTACGTTGAACCCCTTCGATATCGATCTCCAGCTTAAGCTAGCCCATCTTCACCATGAGAAGCAAATTGTTGATGCCTATGCTGCTCGTGGTGCTCAAATCAAGGCCCGCCTCCATTGGTTGGAGGTGGGCGAAAAAGCCTCCAAGGAGATTTTTCAGGCTCTCAAATCTCGTCATACTAATGTTGGTATTCAAAAGATCAAGCAAGGATCTCAAACCCTTACTGATCTTTCAGCCATTCTTCAGGCCTTTGTCCAGCACTATGAGCAAGTCTTTGCTTCTTAGGGAAATTCGACTACTCAGGATGAAGCTCTCAAGGCTTGTATTGCTGTTACTCCAAACCACCTAGCGGTTGAGCAGCATGCCTTCTGTGAGCAAATGCTTACCATCTCAGAACTCAAGCAGGTGGCTTTCTCTATGGCCAATGATAAATCTCCGGGATGCGATGGCTTCCCCTGTGAATTCTACAAACACCTTTGGGATGCTGTGGGTCCTGACTTGCACAAAGTTTACCTCGAAGCTTTTCACAACAAAAGTTTGGGTAACATAATTAACAAAGGGAATA
>MU225712.1:1132603-1149645 GCA_018584345.1 Thuja plicata | reverse complement strand
AATAGTTTTTTGCTAGTTCCCTAATGAGACCAATATCCACATATACATCAGGCACAATTAACTTAGCCATATTCAAATCCCATGGATTGCAAATTGGGACTGGTTTAACCCAATTATTCCAAAAATAATGAAATAGAGTACTACCAGAGTAGTCTGGGGTTACCGGATTTCTGCATCGCGACCACTTGTCGCTCCATTCTTCCCAATCCATGCTGTTTGTATTCAGAGTCCCAGGTAGAAATTCGACAAATTCTTCTGTGTATTTCTTTGGTGTGACTTCCTTCTTCTTCCCAGACCCTTGTGAGGTGGTAGGAACAATAGCTTGACTCATCTTGCTTCTCTTTTGAATTTTACTATCTCAGACACAAAGCTCCAGACAAATAAGCTCCTTACTCTTCGCAGAAAACTTAGAATGCAGAAATGAGAGTTGTACAAAATCCAACTCAATAATTTACACTTATAGCCATTAAGGACTGTGTCTTGTCAACTTGAAAGCCGAATTCCTGCACTTGAACTGTCACAAATATTTCATTCTATCATTAATGCCGCGATCAACTTGCACTGTTTGATCCTAGCTGGAAGAGAGAGTGTATGCTTTTTTCCATCTGGCACTCGTCAGCCTGAAACTTGCCAGCACATTGCACTTTATTCACTTTTATAAATACCCTTGCGAGTGAGCGACACATCCTTGTTACCTAACTGGTCACATACTCACCGTCCATCCTCGCTCAACTTTTCATCTTCCGTGAGTGAGCAATGACCTAGCTCTTGACTTAATCTTAAGTCTATCGCGTACTCGCTGTCTATCATGCTTTGGCTTTTCTTTTCATGTGAGTGAGTGATGCTTTTAATTTTTACTTGTCGCACGGTCATGAGCTAACATTTCATGTCACCTGAATCTCAGCGACTGAGCGATAATGCATCTTTTCTTTCATCTATTCCTTAATCGCACACTCGCTGACTATTTCAACTACACTTTTTGATTTGGGTGACTGAGCGACATTCATTCCTTCACTGCATACTTTGTCTAGTCGCACACTCGCTATCCTTTTACTCCAGCTTTTATATTATGCGCGAGTGAGCAAGGGCATCGGTTCTTTAACTCATCGCACACCCGCGGGCTCAAAAATTTTACTTCATTACATACCGCGAGTGCGCAACGTCTTTCCTCTTTTGGATCATCGCATACTTGCTATCTTTAAAAGTTCATTTCATTACATACCGTGAGTGCGCGACAGCTTCATTTTTTCCTTTGTCACCCACTCGCGAGCTCTTTTCTGATCATCTGCATTGACTAGCGACTAGGTGATGTCCTTCCTTCTTTGCTCAACGCATACTCGTGAGCTGACCTTTCATCACCTCAAAGCATCAGTGAGTGAGCGAGGCATTGAATGGGCTCTTAGTCACTCGCTCGTGAACTATCATGAAACTTGAAAAGTACTAGTGCGATTAAGCGATGAATCTTCATATTAATACTTCACCTCTTCGCCGCGCACTCGCACTGCAAAAGACAAGTGAGTTAAAACTTGAGCGAGTGGCTGACATCTACAGGACATGACCTCGTCGCGCAATTGCTGACTTTTGACATTGACGTAAAAGCTTGATGTGGGTATGCGACTGATTAAGTTTTAACAATACTCGCTCGGTCGCAGAGCGTGAGGTAGACAGTATGACTTTAGAGCGACTGCGCGACATACAATTTTTTACTCATCGCTGACTCGCGAACTTAAAACTTGACTTCCATAAAGCATCGTGACTGCGCAATTTACAACTTTAAAACATGAACCCGCTCACTCGCATACAGACCAAAACTTGACATAAATAGCTCGCGATTGCATGATTCTCTTCACTGACAGCTCGTCGCCTACTCGCACAACTTAAAAACATTGCAAAAAAATCGATGCGACTAAGCGAGTAGACTTCAACATGACTTCAAAAAGGAATTTGACCCTTTTTTGAGCGGTAAAACACAGGATTTTGAAACAAGAAAGCCTGGGAAAAAAAAAGACCAAGAAATTCAAAAAAATTTCAACATAGTGCTAACAGGGGCAATGCTCCCTGCACTATTTCTCGGGTTCCTCCGGATGCCCTTTCTGCCAAGGGTACGCCTCCCAGAGGCCGCCGTTGTGGGCGCAGTTTTTCAGCGCGCCGCTCGCACACTCTGCGGTCCTAGGCTCCTCATCACCACTCTCTGAGGGGATGGCGGCACCGCTTAGCTTCTTTGCCTCCTTGGCCTTCTAGGTGGGCGCCAGCTCCAGTGCAGTCTGCCCCTCTTGGTGCTCCTAGTGCTCGCCGTGGTTTGGATTGGCCTCCTGCCACCTCTTCCAGGTATCCCTGCCTAGCTCTTGCCATCTCCCCACCCAGGGCGGATGAAAAAGATAAAGAAGATGCTAATGATGATGGTTTGTCGCTTCCCAACCCTCCTGTCAATCCCACTAATGCGTGGGGATCGGATGATAAAGATCCTCCGCCTTCTGCTACTGCTCTTGCTGCCTAATGGCTTTATGTTTTTTTGATGAATAGTTTTCATTTTCGGCTCTTCCGTGTGAACTCTGCGGGGTGATTTCTATGTCCCCCGGCCCCTTTTTTGTGGATATGTAACTTTAATATTTTTTAATAGAGAAGGCACTATTCATCAAAAAAAAAAATCAAAAAAATTGAAAAAGAGGAAAAGTGCCTTGGTGAAAACCTAGCAATAGGCACCTTGGTAGAAAAAAAAAGAAAAAAAGAGAAAAAATAGCAATAAACCCAAAAGGTGAAAACCTGGAAATAGGCGCCTTTTGTCCCTTAGGTCTTTCCTAGTTGCATTTGTACATATTTCCTTTCACCATCTCATTTGTCCATATCCTCATTGCATCCGTCATTTGTGCATAATTCATAATAAACCCTTTTAGCTGCATTATTGCATTCTAGGTCTCATTTGACCTAAGTCTCACATTGATCACATTTATCATTTGGGGGCAATCATCAAGGATTTTGGTACCAAATGGATTCAAAAGTGCACATCTTGGTCACACGATAGAAATAGATTTTCAGATTCAGAGGAGAGATATTTTGGAACCTTTGATGGATATCATTATTCAACCCTAAATAGTTTGATCCTACAACATGATGCTTTATTTTCATTGTCTTATTTTATCAGGATTAAAAATTTACAACACCTTAAATGATCAGAATGTTTGGAATTCTTTTTTAAAATCTTGATACATTGTGATACACTTGAAATTTTTGATAAGTTTTTCATTGACATTTTTTATTCATGTCCTTTTAGCTAATCAATGATGTTTTGACTAGATTGGCAATGATGGAGACATGATGTTTTCTTTTCTTTTGTGTGACTATTTTGAGGGAGATTTTTTAACTTGTGTGAATTCATCTAAGGACATGGTCATCAAAGAACCATCGAGGACATTCATGTAGGAAGGAGGATTAACCTTTATTTGTTTATGCAAAAGGATACCTTGGCTATTTATATCTTCAATATCTTAATACCAAAATTCACTTGCAACATTGAATCCATTGAAACCAGTATTCATGCTCCCATAGTTGGTCATTCAACTAGTGAAGGTTGTGCCAGGTTCCTAAGAGGGGTTACCAACTAAGATGAAAGTCATATTCATATTCTTATGGTTGCAATGGCACCAGTAAGGATTGTATTGACTCTTAGTTCCACAATTCTCAATGATGAAAATATATCTCTTTTGCAGTTCTTTTGCAAAAAGCTAGTGACCTTTAGTTGCATTGCATTACATTTTCATGTTAGATTAATTGCATTATTTAGAGTGAATTTTCCAAGTACAAGGGGGTTCATCAATTTTTGGGGGTTACATCATAATTTTGATGGTTTCAAATCAATTAGGTGAGATTGTATTTTGCATTCATAGCATTAATCATTAATCATTATATATATCTTAAGAAAAAATAAAAGAAAAGAGTACATTAATCATTATTCATTTTATCCTTCATCTTGTAGAATTGCATTTCATAATTTAAGTTGTATACATCAAAATCCAAAAAGATAGTTGCATTCATTTTTCCATTGCACTAAGTATGGCATCCATTTACATTGCATTACATCAACCATACAAATTACAATCAAAATGATATAGAAGTAGTTTCATAATCATCATTTTCATCCATCTATCTATGTCATAATCTAAGACATTGCATCCATAGCATAAATAAAAAGTAAGTGCATCATAGAAATCATATAGATATGCATATAAAGAAATCTCACATCATCAAATCAAGATCAAAGGGAAATCAATCAAAGAGCATCATAGATAAATTTCCATAATCAAATGTCTATAACAAATCAGTATATCAAAGATACATCGACAAAATGATCCATACATCAAGTCCTTATCAAAACTACATATGATACATCAATACAATATCCGGATATCAAGCTCATATCTCAACATCTAGCTGGGGCACCTGATCCATCCCATGACCCATCGGGACCCCTGTCACCTACTCTATCCTATGTGGAAGGTGGTGCCTGACTCATGCTAGGACTCGTAGGTAACTGAGATATCGTAGCCAAGAACTACTGTAACATTCTAGTAACCTGATCTAACAATCCAGTAACTGTAGTCTTCCCTGCCTGTAATTCTTGCACATCCTATACTAAGATATCAAAAATAGGAGGAACTGGAGGTGTCTAAGATGCTGGAGGTGTCTGAGGGACCTGTGGTGCTAAAGGAACCTGTGGTATCACCTATGCTGCACTAACCTTTGGATCTACCTGAGGGGGTACCTATCCCTATCTCTATGGAGACGTTGGTCTCTGCTGATCATGACCCTGTAAAGGAACCTACCTAGCTATCTGCACTCATGTATGTCTCTATCCTACCCAAGCTATAGCTATAATTTCCTGAACCAGTCTCTACATCAAAACTTGTACCCGCCTTTGTCTAGGTTGACCAAACCCACCACCTTGAACTCTAGCATGACCACCCCACTTTCGAGGTCCTACAACTCTCTATACCTGAGGTACTCTCTGTACTCTCTACCTCTGAGGTCTACCATCACCACTGCCATCATCTCCATCTCCATCACTAGTAGACAACTCATCAACATAAGGTATCGACTCTATCGGATCTATGAATCTAGTGAAGCAATGTCGCAAAAACCACTCTCGATACTCAGCGGACATACCTACATCGGCCACATGACCCATCATATCCCATCTGACATACCCTAGCTAATCAATCTCTACACATGCAAACTAATAATCAAACTGAGCTCCCCACATGGATCGCTCTGCTTGTACTCTAGCATACAATGCCATACCTTGCAACATATCCTATACCTGACCAAACTGATAAAGAACTCTCCCAAATTAGAATCTCTCTATACATAGTGGTGATCAACCAATCATCCACCAAGGGGAAAACATATATGGAAGCTCATCATCGTCCTCTCTCCATCCCTCATAGCCCAAGTATGGTCTCCATACGACCTGATCAATATCATTGATGGTCCAACGCTAGAACTCAACCTTGCCCAGATGATGCTGGACAATCATGCCATCATATAAAAAAGTGTAAGGATATCCTCGAGCTCGCACTCATGTCGATATGGGTATCATAATTAGGATATTCTCCTAGGTCCATTGCTATAAAAATATTGTACCTACATAAATAGCCGCATTGTGCTTGTATAGAACCTCGTGTAAATCTTGATACAACTGTGCTAGCACACAAGATCCCTAGTCTAATCTTCGAGGATGCGCAATCAAGTCCTCTAGTATACGGCCCCATCTGATTGAAAAACCATGATCTCACTTATCTGATAAGAGAAGTCCTCAAATCATGGCTTTGAGCAATGTTGGAAAAGTAGGAAATGAAGCAAAATGTGACCATGTAATGCTATCATCACCAATCATAGCATCTCTGAATACCCATCTACATGCGTTTCCATCATAGACTTGATCGTAGTAAACTCGCTCTCCATGGGTCGGGATCATCAATAATCTATATACATCCTCTGGCATGATGGCCATCTTGCCAAGGGGTAGATGGAATGTATTATGGTCAGAGTGCCAATTCTCTGCCATAGTTGTCAATAAACCTTGGTTCAGCTGAAATCGAGGAAGATCTAGACAAAATCTGAGCCCACATGTCTTGATTGTATGTCTCTCTAGAGGGGTCAACTCACTGACCAGATCGAAGACTCAAGCCACTACATTCCATACATACAACTTACAGTAATGTGCCTACATTTTTCAAATGAAGTGAATTATATTAGTATTTTTCTATTTGTGGATCATTCTAAGTCAATCAAACACATTAAAACTATCTTTTCTCTTTTAGAGCTTATCAACCTATTGTTCCCGACCTCTAGATCTTGAGAAGGGATCAATTTGTAATATATTTTAATCAATCTAATTGACACATCAAAAATTCACTGATATGATTTTATTCTAATATCCTAAACACTAAGTAAACATCATGGAATCACATCTTTTTAGCTTGGCAATCTATCTGGTCATCCAGACAATCAATCGACGACAACTTGTTCTATTCTAAATCAGGTTTTCATCACATATCCTGCTATGCATCATTTCATTATGTGGAAGTGTCATTTCATGCTACGCATCATTGAATATATCATAGACATCAGTTCAAGTGTTGGAGGAGTTGCTTTATAGCATACGTGGCATTTGCAAACTCTACGTGTCCTTCAAACTATGATACACATCATTAAAATCTTAAGGGTTTCCTATGTGTGATTCTAAACATGGGGTTCACATTTTGACCTAATTTCTACGCAATTTTTAACACCTCATACACATCATTTGACTACACGGATGCGTCATTTCCCTAGTCTAAGTGGCATTTAAATGTTCCTACGCAGCATTTTGCTAAATCTAATCTAAAAAGCATGAAAATTGATATTAAATGCTATTAAAAATGAGTAGTAAATGCACCAAGAAGGATCAAATCACTCACCAGAGGTCCATAGTCAAGATTTCTTTGATAACAACATGCTCTCTCGAATCGATGCTCTTAGATAGGAACCGCCATTATTCTCAATCATAGTAAAACCAAAGCAAAATCTCAATAGAGAAAAGTGAAAATGAATAGTAAATTTGGGTTTTTCAACCTATTTAAACTATTTTGACCTAATTTTGGAGAGATTTTTACCCCTCGGGACCTAAATCTATCTTTTCTGTGCATTTGGGCATCTTGTGATTTTATCATCATTCTTCTTAATGTTTTCAGAAATGAAATCATTTAGATATACCTTTTGATCAATCACATCATATTAGCATCGGGACATCAACATGTTTTCATTTCTGAGGGGGCATATCTTATCAGATCATCAAATTGGAAATTTTCATCATCCTATATCACATCTGGGGCATTAAAATTTCAAACTTTTATAAGTGGGGCATTCTGCATCAAATCAAGTTCTGCATCAAAGTTTCACATCAGGTCTCACATCAAGTTTCCGCATCAAGGTTTCACATCAAGTTCTGCATCAAAGTATCACATCATGGTTTTGCATCAAAGTTTTATATCATGTTTTTGCATCAATCAATCAATTACTATCAAATCTACATCATGACATGCAATTTTCTTTGAATCAATGCGCTTTGTACATCAATTCAAAGAGGGGCATTTGTAGACACCCAAAATTGACCAGGTGCCTTAGTATCAACAAATCTCAATAAAATGCTTTAAATACTTCAAAATGGATCAAAATTAAATTAAATGGAAATTTATCAATCAAATTAGATTAAATCAAATAAAATCAAAGGATTGAATAATCATGAAATCAAATATTTAAATCCAAGCCTAAAAGGGATCAATCAAAATTATATAATTGATTTTAATCAATTAATTGTATAGTTTTAAATCAAAAATCAAATTGAACCTATTCAACCTTACATGGCTAATTTAATTAATTGATTTAATTAAATAAATCCTAATTTATTTCAACATAATTTGATCAACCAATGAGAATTGAGGACTTTGTCTCTTTGTCCCAACCTTTGAGAGAACCATTTAAATTGTCCCCCCATTTGAAACCATTTGAGGGATCAAACTCAACCAAGGATTAACCCATGGTCAATTCACTCTACCCCTACCCTTGGGATTTTACTATAAATACAAGCCATTTCTAAGCATAAAGGGATACTAGAGAATTCGAATGCATAGCATCATTACTATAGGCAATTTGATAGAAATTGAGCATTATTTTGAATCTTTGAAAGAAAATTGTGAGATTAGAGAGCATTTGTCATGAGCATTTGAGTTCATCTTTGAGATATTTTGAGATAATTGAGAGCTATATTAGGCATTTATCATCAATCTATCATTCTAGGATGGTCACTAGTGGAGATTAAGGCTAAGAGCTCTACTTGCAAAGCCTAGTTAGAGAACCATGGAATGTTATGGATGTTAAATTCAATTCTTTACATTAAATTGCTTGTTTCTTTCCATAGAATTGTGCTTGATTATCCTAATTTCATGAAGGTGTATTAACTCACAGACACTACTACACAATAGACTCCTTTCTCCTTCTTCATGGCCTTTATAAACTCCTTCACACTCAATAACATCACACTTGTCCCCGCATGCTTCTCCTCATTAGGCTCTGGCAAAGGATCCATCTGAAACTTCTTCCCCAACTTGGTGATCACATAAATATTCCTTTCCCCATCATGCATTACTTTGAAATCATACTACCATGGATGTCCTAGAAGTAGATGGCATGCATCCATAGGCAGTATGTCAAACAAGACCTTTTCCTTATACTCTCCAATCTCAAACTCCACCAAGTTTTGTTCATCTACCACGATTTGTTTACCCTTGTTCAACCATGAAACCTTATAGGGTGTGGTATGAGGTATCCTCCTTACTTTTAATTTTTCCACCATCTCTGTGGATACTATGTTCTTAGTGGAGCCAGAGTCAACTATTACTTTACAAATCTTAGCATGAGATTTACAAGTTGTCTTAAACAAGTTCTTCCTTTGAGGTAGCTCTATAGTGCTAGACACTTTCAAAAAAGTTCTTGTTAACATTAAGTTATCTCCATCCATTACTAGCCCTACCTTGGAAATAGGAGAAGTAACACTTTGTGTGTCATCCTCTTGTACCAACTAATTCCTTCTATCCCCCATTGAAGATGAGGAAGTCTTTTCAGGACACCTACCCATTGTGTGACCCACTTGGTTGCAGTTATAACACCTGCCAGTGAAGAATGAATTGGATCTTCCTTGGGATTGAAATATTCCTCTAGGAGGCCCTCTTCCTCTATATCCTCCTCTCTGAAAAGATCCCCTAAACTGATTTCTCCTAATGTTATCCATAGATTGATTATCTTCTTGTCTATTAGGGATTTTTCCCCTACCAAAGTTACTCCTTCCTCTCTAAAAACCTCTATTATTATTACCACCTCTTCCTCTTTGATAGAATTCATTCCTCATTCTAGCCTTATCCTCTACTCTTAAGGCCAATTGGAAACATTTGTGCATACTTTCAGGAGCTATCATGCTAATATTATCGTGTATCCCTTGTCTTAACCCATTGAGATACCTTTCCACCTTCTCCATTTCCTCTTCTTGTTTTCTAGACCTTAGGCTCAAATTGTGAAACTCCTCGGTGTAAGAACTCACTATCATCTCCTTCTATCTTAAGTTTTGCAACTTTTGGTACATTTGGATTTCATAATCAATGGGCAAGAATTGTGCCCTCAATCTGATTTTCATCCTCTCCCAAGAAACAATCTTTATCTTTCCATTGGTTTCCCTATCATCCTGCATCATGTTCCTCCACACCAATGTAGATCCCTTGAGTGTAGCCTTATCATAGCTGACCCTCTTATCCTCTGAGATTTCTTTGTAATCAAATTGGTTGTCAATGGCTTCAAGCCAATCCAACAACTCTTCTCTATTCAAGCTACCACAGTAATATGGTATGTGTTCCATGCTATCCTTGTTAAGGGAATTAAAGGTATCCAAGAATACATTTTTTTCTTTATCCATCTTAGGTTCCTTTCCTTTGTTTGATGACTCTTCTGTCTTACTTTCATCATCTCCATCACTCACATCTACCCATTCAGTGATCTTCTTTTTGCCCTTTGTCTTGGACACACTACCCTTTTCCAAGAGGCCCTAAACCAATTCCACTATGGCATCCCTATTCATCACCTTAGGAGGAATGATGTCAACCTCTTGGCTCTGTTCCACTTTAGACATACACAACCTTCAAGAAAACATGGCTCTGATACTACTCTGATGTAGAGGGTTTGATACTCGAGAGATCTTCCTCACTCCAAGATGTCTATTAGTCTATTCCAACCATATAATGGTTGTTCCCTATTGAATATTCCTTCAATTAGTATCTCCAAGACCCTCAATACCAAATTCTCCTCCAAGGTATAGTTGGTCTTTAGATGATTCCAAAGTTCCTAGGCTTAACTAGTCTAACTAGTTCACCAAATGCCTAGTTTCTTCACTAGAAATCCTCCTAGTATGCCAAACCTCTTCTTAGTGTCTTACCACACATCTACCAAGACTCCTATTAGTCTTCTTGACCCATCCTATGTCATTCCAAACTCATCCCAATACTCCAAGACCCTTTACCAATCCAATTTGTCAATATTTCACTAGGAGGCCTAATTGCCTATTTCTTAGTAGGTCCATTTTCACAGTTTTAGGGATATTAATCCAAAAATCCCCAAATAACCCCACAAAAGACCTTGAAAATATTCAAGGTATCAACCAACACTATCAGAACCCAAGACCCTGACTTATGGAAGAACTCATAACCCTAGTTTCTTCTAGGCCCTAGATTTCAGCCTATTAATTAGGCCTCTGGACCAGTCAGCATAAACAATTATCAAAATGATCTCCAATATTTGATTCACCTACTTCCACCTTTGAATACTTTTAGGAGGCTATCTAGGGAATCTGAAAATGCCACTAAGTCTTTCTCAAAATGTCATGAGTGCTTGATCAAATTCTTTCTTCTCCATGTCCTGGCTCACCTGGATTCACCAGTCAGCCATAGGGCTTTCTCCTTGGCCTAGGAGATCCATTGCAACTGCAAGAAAGGAAACAAAAAACCTATCTACTAACTCTAACCCTACTTCCCCCATTTTTTTATTCAATTCCATGAGAGGGATTCTAGGTTAGAGCCATTTCTTACTAGGTAGCACTGTATTGTCTCTAACAGACCAATGACCTACAAAATTATCTAACTTTACAATGCAAGAACTTGAAAAGAAACTAACTACTACATATGATAGATAAATGAAGCCACTACACTCCCATGGAGACCAATGTCCTCTCCCAATCCATACATAGTCAGATAGGAGTAGAGAAATAGTGCAAATTACAAGAATGCAGATACAATAATTCGTATAGAGGTGTCAGAAATAAGTGTTGCAATCCAAAATCTCAATAACCATTCCCAAACATCAAATCCATGCTCATATACCAAGCATGGGGAAGTTACAACCAATCTAACTACATTTATAAGAATAATGGGGGGAACTCCATGATAAAGCCTCACCTAACTAGTTGAGATTCCCTATATATCCTACATGCTCTTGACCTTATGCACCCTCAATTTGATCAATCTTATTTATGCATGCCCCCCAATAATCTAAAAGGGGCCACCAAGCTATAGTTCCATGGTAGCTTCACTTTAAGCGATCAGCCCCAAACTCACAAGGGCAGAGACTCTCCCTCTGGTTAAACCCCTATGAACAATTGCACATGCGCATGCTACTTACCCAGCTTCACTGCAGGGGACTTCACTTATTATAGGGCCCTAAAAGGAAGTTGTAGTTTGAGCCCTGGGCTCCCCTAACCGAGGGTGCCTTTCCGTCCCTCACCCATGATGGAACCCCCTCTTTGGATTATCCCACCTAGTGAATCAAGAACTCCCTTGGTAGCATTGGGTTGTTCAGTGTTGATTGGTTGGATGCCCTACTATTCTATGGGAAAGAAAAATATCATGGAGTTGAAGCTCATTACTCACCCACGCCTGGTATGGAGTTGCCAGAGGATCCAGAGAAAGAAGAAAGAAACATTCTTTCTAGAAGGTGGCCCTACCCTGCTAACAAGCGAGACTACCAGAGGGATTCTAGAAAGGTCACAACGTTATATGGAGGGCCCCCCCTCCAATAAGTTGTTTCAAAAAAGGGTGTAGCGATCCCCTTTCAAATATAGCGAATCAACTCAACCAACCCCTTTATTTCCCTATGGTGCCCCTACAATTCTAATGGGCCATTTCAAAAAAGAAGGACCAATCTAGCCTAAAACCAATCGTAATAGCCTATATAAACAATTATAGATAGAACTATTAAATAACTGGGGTCATGTTACGTATATAAAAGGTGGATTATAGGAACGTTCTTTTGCAATTATAGATAGTTGGGAATTATCAATTATAGAAACATTGGGGGCGGAGCCCCGTAACATGCCAATAGGAATATTGATCTTGATGGCCAGATATGGAGATAGGGATCACTTTAAAACATCAATCCAGGTAGTAGGGGTGCACCTACTACTCTTCACCTAGCTAGAAACAATTATAGATAGTTGGTGGGAGGATATAATGGAGGTGACTCAGTTTGAAAAGGAGGTCATGAAACAAGGAGAAAAAAATTATAGATAGTTGTGAGAGATGAATCAAAGCAGATGAGATGAGGTTGGTTTAAGATAGGGGGCCCATCCATCCTATTCGGCTACGAGAACTAGAAAGTCAGGATGGCCTGCCGGGGGTGCGACGATTAAGAACTACCCAGACAACCTTCACCCAATATCAATGAGCAAGGGATGGGACAGTCCATCCAATCCAAATCGGTTAGACGGGGGGCCAAACACCCACCTTATAGAGTGAGTCAGCTGGTTAGCCAGCAATGTCAGGAACAAATACAAACCAAGGAAGGGCAGACATAGTAGACAGCCAATGGGGGAGGTAGTCCAACTAGCAGCCTCAGATAGAACACAACAACATAAAGAGTGCACCTACCAACAGGAGGAGGGGTGCAAGCGACAAGCCATGGGGGGCAATACTCTACATGATAGAATCATTTGGGGGGAGCTACCCTACCTAATCCAACTATCCATAAGTTATATCAGCCTAAAACAATATGCCATAGAAGAATTGGCTAAGGGGCGACATCAATTAATCAAAAGGGGGGGGCGGGGGTGAGATTCTATGTCCATCCTTCATTGCTCCTTCTTGAACCCTAGACAATACCATCCCCATACTGTTTCTCATGCAACTAATCTACCAATGCATGTAGAAATCCCATGTTACGTATATAATCTAGTGTTGACTATCTACGCAACATGCTCTAGTTGGTGTTGGGCCCTCAGTCATTAGTTAGGTCCCAAGGGCCTAGAACCCTCGGGTGAATCACCCTGGTAACTCTGGACAGGAAAGACAAAATGTTAGGCCAATGAAGGAGATGGAAAGATTGGGAATGAAGGAAAATAGATTATTGTGAAATGAGGAGGACCAGTAGCTATGGGTGAGAGGAACTAGAAACTATCTAGCTTGTCTTCCCCTTATTAGATTATTTGAACAACTACCATGATCTCACCGACTCCATATATCAAATCAAATGAACGGTGCCCACAGGCCAGAGCAGGAAAGAAAGTCTCACCAAAAGGTTTCACTTTAGGTAAGCCACCACCTGAAGGCCCTTCTGATATAGTCACCCCTAATACTACTAACTTAGTCACCATAGCCTTTATTTATCATGATGCAAGGTTGAACAATTCCTAGGGGACCTAGTAGTTAGCAGTTTTAAAGCAGAAAGTGCTACCAAAGTGCTGCAAAATTGTTGCTTCCCTCAGAAAGTGTTGCCAAAGTGTTGCTGCCCTAAGAAAGTGCTACGAAACTACTGGAAAAGTGTTGTGAAACTGTTAGAAAAGTGTTGCTGCTTTGGGTTGGGGCTGTTTTTGTTTAGTGGGATGGAAAAATAGGAAGAGGGGGGAAGGTGCAAGAGGGTAGGGGCTAAGCTCACCCAACCTTTCTATTATATTATAAGCAAGGCCAAGAGAAAGAAACAAGGGGAGGGTGGGGTGAAAAAGTGAGGGTGGGGTTGGGGTAAGGATAAAGGGTAGGGGACATTATAAGGGTAGGGGATGATGATGGGAGATCCTTTAGGATGGGTTGGGTAGGAGCTGAGCTCACCCAACTAGAATAAGGGTAGGGGCAAGGGTAAAACTGGTGAGGTTCCCCTCCTAAAGTTGGGCACAATACGAGGTGTGAACCCCCATTAAATTTGTGGAGGGGGTAGGTCTTGTAATCTCTAGAATTGATGGTTATGGTCCTAAGCATAAAAATCCATAAGAAAGTAGGAGTTGGTCATGAGCAATTGCGCTAGTAACCCACTAGTGAAACCCAGTAATGGTTTTTGTGCGGGTTTAGCTCAGAACCTTAAAGGGCCCGGGGAGATCAAAATTCTCTTCATGGGTGAAGTCACTTTTATAAAAAATATACCTATTCGTAAGAAATTTCCTAAGAGCTAGAGGTGAGTCTTAAGAAACTGTATTTCTACTTTCTTTGTTACGTAATAGAATAGAACCTATCCGTAAGACAAAGCTTGAAAGCCGGAGGTGATTCTTAAGAATTATGGGGTTGGGTTGGGACCAATCTAAAGAAAGAAACTATGTTAGGGTGGGTGGGGTTGGACTAAGAGAAAGAGAAAAGTGAGGGTGGGGTTCCTTTCCCCCAACCTACTACCTCTCGAGAAACCCCCTACCTGCTCCCTCGGCAAGGAAGAGAAGTATCAAATGTATTCCTTTCCTTCCCCACCATTTTTTCCCCCTACCTACTTTAGCAAGACCAATAAAAAGAAACTGTGTTCCTTGTCCTTCCTTCCACCCTACCTTTTAAGAAAGTATTCCGTTGGGTCCTATACTTTATTCCTTAGCCTGATAATAGCCCGACTAAAGCAGGTATGGTATTGGATAGGCTGAGGTGATTCTCCCTTATTTTCCTATCCTACTTAGCCAGATATTAGTGCCACATGAACAAAATGGGGTTGGGCATTACATCTTTGGGTGGGGTTGAGCATTGAAGGGGTAGGATCAATCTCTCAAAACTATTTTCCTTACTATAGTACATTACTATATTATAGTATAGAATTAGAATAGTACAAAACTAGATTATAGTAATGAGCATCGGCTAGAAAAATACACCCCACATGTACTTTTTAGATAAAATTGTTGTAACACCCCACCTAAAAATTAGTTGTTCCACCAGCTAAAAAGGTACACTCACATTTATCTTTATCTTTATATATTGAATTTCACCTTGATTGGCATTTTTTTAAGGGCTTCACCCAAAGTTTTACTCCCTGGAAAAAAAATCCCTATAGCCGGATCTTCTCTACAATGAATAGTTTCATGATCGATCCTATTCATCCTTTAGAGAGAGGGATATTATATCTAGGGTAAGGCTACAAGAGGTTCTATTTCAGAAAAATTGAGCTTGCCTATTTTTTTTGAAATATACAACCATATTCCCTATAGTGCCAATCAAAATACTAATTAAAATACCCTATGGTACTGAGATATATCCCTACGGTAGGCACCTACCTCACGCTTTCTTTTTTTAGGTACCGAATTCATAGTACAGTAGCTCACAATACCCTACCTTTTTCCGTACCTCACAATACCCTACCTTTTTTCATACCTCACAATACCCTACGGTACCTGTTTTAGATAGGTACCTTCCTCTCCTCCTTTTTCCCTATGCTACTTTGAGGATAGTTACCTATGCTATTTTTGACTCGGTACCCCCATTGTATGTAGTCTAGTGAGATAGCCCGCAATCGGGAGTTTGATACCTCTCCTCTAACAACTCTCTTATAATATGTTTGGACCATGATATATTTGCCAATGACTCATCTTTATCTTATTTGGTGTTTGGTGGCCGACCTAAACCACCCACAGCTTGTTGAAAGCTGTGTCGATAAATTGATTACTAGTAATAGTCTTAAGAGTGATCGTTATAGTTGTACTTGAAGTTACTCTAGTGGAGGTCCTCGGCGGTATTTTGATCTAAAATCTGGGTTGGGCAATCAAAGGGTCTTTCAAGTTTGGTGGGTTGTGAAATAGGATTGAAAGGTCTGGGTTGTTAAAAAGGTCTTCTTCTTCTTCCTCAAGGTCTTCTTCTTCTTCATCAAGGTAGGGGGGGTATTTGGTGCTGGGCATTGGTATTGGCTACCTTTATCATGGAGTTCCCCCCCATTATTTTATCTAAAGAGTAACATACAGGGGTGTATTTTGATTGGGGTGTATTTTATACATAATTGAGATTTGTTTCTTAGTAGTTGTTCAATGGGTGGATATGATGGCTTGGCCGGGTGCGCTTAGGGGATTGAATCCAAATAGATATTCCCCTACACTGGAATATTGAAATGAAAGAGATGATTCGGGGAGATAGGCTTCTACATCGAATGCTAGGGAAGGGATCCTAAATGGGCTACTCGAATAGATCTACCACTCCCCCACATAGAATTGTAGGGGCCTCCCACCCCCCCATGTCTAGTGCTCAGATTGACAAGGTCGAACAAGAGAGGTTTACTCGCATAAGAAGTAGTTTCCTAGAAAATAGTAGGGGAGTCAGGTATTCCTCCTCTGCATGCAGGGGTAACAGGCCCGACCAAAGCAAGAGAAGTAGATGGACATGTCCCTTCTCCATTGGAAATAGATGAGATAGAGGATGATCAAGGGATCTCGCCACCACTTTCAAATCTTCATTGAGGGCTAGGGGTGGGGTTATTTTCAATATTTGATTGATCAATTTGGATTCTATATGTTACATCTCCACCACTACCCTTACTCCTAACATTCCTACTACCCAACCTCCATTCCTCCTACCTACTACCATACTCTAATACTTACCCTCTTATAACATAACACCCCAATAGTGCTACTAGGATGAGTGGTGCTTAGACTTGGACAACCGAATACTTACACTACTTACTCCCCATCTACTTACTCTACTTACTCCACTCCATCTACTTACTCTTCTGGTTGATCAACCACACCAGCG
>MU225712.1:1120930-1132535 GCA_018584345.1 Thuja plicata | reverse complement strand
TTATGATCTCTTCTAATAATAGGGGTAGGGCATGCAGAGGTTGGGGTGGGGCCCGGTGCAGTGGGAGGAGACGGGGGGAGGGGGCAACAACTAAACTATGATGCAGGGGGGGTGGGGGGGTCGCACAGGATTCTTTCACAACAATTATAGAAAGGGTGGTACTTTCCTATAAGAGAGATGAGGGTCGGTCATTACGTAAATAGTTTGGTGAGGCATTGTAGATAGTTTCTAACTATATTTTATTGGGGCCCCCCGGGACTCAATTCTATGCTTTTATCTCGATTTCAGCCAAACAAGTGAAATGGAATAGGAACCCCAGGGTGGGTTCTGCATCCTTTGCAGCTCTCATTCATTTAACCATCTCTAAAAGAAGGTGTTTCATCTATAGGAGTAACTTACCAATGCATCTCCCGCATTTCATAGCTCTATAGCTTTCGGTTAGATCTCGCTTTGTCTGCATCTCTCAGATCTCATGCTAGTTATCCCGCATCCCATGTTGTATTCTCCATAGTTTCCGACACTCTCCCATGGGATCTTGGGAACCAGGTTAAGTAGGTAAAGTAGGATAGGAACCAAAAGGTACTCTCCCACTCCCCTAGTATTCCCATAGGAACTAGAGTATTTATTCTGAAGTAACCCTACCAAAAACTAAACTTGATTGAAAGATAGAGAAATATTCTATATGTAACATTGGTGGGAGGGCCTACTATTCTATGGGCTGTTACATAGAGAATCTGGCCAACCACCTACTAGGGCAGGCACTAGAATTCTGGGTGGGGGGGAGTTATGGTTCAGGGAAACCTTCTCTTTTCTTCAATAATTGAGTTGGGACCTACTATTCTAAGGGAAGTTTATGCATGCTCGGAAGAAAGTAGGATCGAAGTGACCCCTTTCCCTTTCCCTTGCCTTATAAATTGTAGGGGGTAGGGGTAGGGGTAGGGAAACCCATTCAACACACTCAACCTAGAATGATAAGGGTTGTGTTGTCCCAGCTGGGATAGGAATGGATTGGAATGGGAAAGTAGCCTTGATGCTTGTATTCACTCAGTCGAGGCCCTTTTCCTGAGAGAGATGGTGCTTTCAAGTAGGAGAGACAATTAAGGCCCTCAAATCAAGAGTGCCAGAGGGGGATTTGAATTGGCCTACCTTCCTTATAATGCTTTCCTATGCATCAGAAAATAGAAACAATAGAATAGAGGGCAGCCAAGCTTTCCAACATTAGCCTCCCACCCACCCTGCATTGCCCAGGTAGATGCCATTTGGTGGGAGGATAGACGATTATTGTGGGGGGTAGGATTAATTAAATATCCCCCTTTAGAATAGTAGGGCCTTACCCCCTATATAATTTGAGTCCATGAAGGTAAGGGCCTATCCTATCCTAGCCTAAAATTGATATGGCTATGGCTATGTCTATGTCTATGGCTTACCCCCTATATAGTTTGAGGCCATGAAGGTAAGGGCATATCCTATCCTATCCTATAATTTATATGGCTATGGCTATGGCTTACCTCCTATAGAATTTGAGGCCATGAAGGTAAGGGCCTAGCCTATCCTATCTTATAATTTATATGGCTATGGCTATGGCTATGGCTATGGCTTACCTCCTATAGAATTTGAGGCAATGAAGGTATACCACTAAACTTAGAATAGTAGGGGGGGCCACCCACTCCATTTCATTGTAGGTCTTGACTGCAGTACCATATAACTATTTAGGGAATGCATTCATTAATGATGCCTGCTAAATAGTTCTAGAATCATCGACTGGGGGGAGAGTAATTATAGTTAGGCAACCAATGCTCTTCTCTACAAGGTGCATGAGTGGGGCTTAGATTAGAGGAGAGTGCACATGGATTTCATAAAAGGTAGAGCACTCAATGGTTTTAGGGTGGCCTATGGACAATGGCGGGCCCCTACTATTCTATGGCCTATTGGCGCAGGGTCCTGAAGATGGGGGTGCCCTAAAATTCTATGGGCAAAGCCATAGGGGAATGGATTAACCCCCAGATTGGATATGGTTTTCCTATTAGTCGAGTCAATCTACTTATATTTAGAATCATGAATCGGTCAGAATCATAGTAACCTCGCTCATCCATCTAACCCAATCTACTTTCCCCTCATGAATAGTAGGGGCCCACCCACCCTAGTAGTAGGAGTTTCCCTCCTTCCCCCTGCCACCCCCCCTCTATAGTAGAGTATAGGGTGTTGGTTCACTACAGCTTGACCAATATCTCCTATACAATAGCATGCATGCCCCAGAAGAGATCATTTTTATATGGTAGGGAAAACTCTAGATAGTAGGGCAGATTTGATGGTCAATCATGAACCTCCAAACGATCATACCTATCTCAGCTAACCCATCTCTAATTGGATTCATGTTTTTATTCTAGCAAGAAGTGGAATAAAGATGGATTAGATCGCACCTATATCATGATGGGTATAGGCAGCCTATCTCTAATCGTATTCATTTTTTCACTTTGATCGGCACGGTTGGCTCACTGACCTCGCATTCAATTTGGGCAGCCATATGTAGTACATTTAGAGCCATAGAATAGTAGGGGTTAATTTATAAGTATAATAAATAAGCTTGTTCACTAGAATAAGGTGTTCATATCCCTACAATTCAATGGAGTGTACTCTATATAGTCGCCCCACCCTGATATAGCTTGTGCTCTCTCCCGATATAGCTAGCTTATGCTAGGTGGGAGGGCCCCCTTATAATAGTAAGGCCAACCTCCCCTAAAATTATATGGGAGGGCCCCGGGTGTGTAGGAGGGAATCATAGTTTTGGTGGGGTTTCAAATTCTAGCCAAAAATTTTCTTTCTGGAACCATGTGGGAAGGAAGGCAGTTTGGAAGCTACATCAGCAACCATATCTAGCCAGTCATTATCCATATCTAGTCATTAATCCCCTGGTGAATAGTAGGGGCATCAAGTCCTTTGTTTCCAACGAAGTGCCCTATCCCCATAGAATAGTAGGGGATTAGATGACCTACCTTTCTAACTATAGTGACCCATAAAATTCTAGGGCCTGTCCAGAGCCTATAGAATTGTAGGGGAAAATGGGAATTAGCTTATGCCATTGAAGGCCAGATTCTATACGTAACATGCCCCCCTACTATTTATAAGGGTGCCCCTCAAATAGATTATTGTGGGTGGTCAAATAGTAGGGGCTCCCCCTACCCCTACCAATAGAGCCCATAGAATTGTAGGGGGGGTTGGCATGTTACATATAGAATCTATTTGGATAAGGATAAGGAACAATCTATTTATAAGGCAAGACAAGATTGAGTTTGGCCCTTAAAATAGATTAGTTGGGGAGCCTTAGACTAGTAGGTCGGTCTGATTAAGTGTCAGGAGGGCTGAGTGAACTTTCTGGGAGTTCCCATCCTCTAATATTAGGCCTACCCAGGAGAGAATCCTCCCCATATAATTCTAGGGGCCCTTTAGAATAGTAGGGCCCCCCTTAGAATAGTAGGGCTCACCCATCTCTCGATCTCAATCTGATTAGTTGAGGGCCCCCTTTAGAATAGGGTGGGGCCTACCTTAGAATATTTTGGGAATAATCTAATAATAGGGCTGGATAGTTGAAGCTTTGTCCTCCCATTACCCAATGGCTATCTTATCTGTACTAGAGTTCCCTCCAAGGTATAGTTGGTCTTTAGATGATTCAAAAGTTCCTAGGCTTAACTAGTCCAACTAGTTCACCAAATGCCTAGTTTCTTCACTAGAAATCCTCCTAGTATGCAAAAACTCTTCTTAGTATCT
Source organism: Thuja plicata (assembly GCA_018584345.1). NCBI lineage: Eukaryota > Viridiplantae > Streptophyta > Pinopsida > Cupressales > Cupressaceae > Thuja > Thuja plicata. The sequence goes on along the minus strand of MU225712.1, from coordinate 1,128,770 downwards.
TCCCACACATCTACCAAGACTCTTATCAGTCTTCTTAACCCATCCTACATCATTCTGAACTCATCCCAATACTCCAAGACCCTTTACCAATCCAATTGGTCAATATTTCACTAGGGGGCATAATTGCCTATTTCCTAGTAGGTCCATTTTCATAGTTTTAGGGCTATTAATCCAAAAATCCCCAAATAACTACATAAAAGACCTTGAAAATATTCAAGGTATCAACCAACACTATCAGAACCCAAAACCCTGACTTATGGAAGCACTCATAACCCTAGTTTATTGCAAGCCCTAGATTTTAGCCTATTAATTAGGCCTCTGGACCAGTCAGCATGAACAATTATCAAAATGATCTGCTATATTTGATTCACCTACTTCCACCTTTGAATCCTTTTAGGAGGCTATCTAGGGAATCTGAAAATGCCACTAAGTCTTTCCCAAAAGGTCATCAGTGCTTGATCAAATTCTTTCTTCTCCATGTCCTGGCTCACCTGGATTCACCAGTCAGCCATAGGGCTTTCTCCTTGGCCTAGGAGATCCACTAAAACTGCAAGAAAGGAAAAAAAAAACCTATCTACAGAATCTAACCCTACTTCCCCCATGGTTTCAGTCAATTCCATAAGAGGGATTCAAGGTTAGAGCCATTTCTTACTAGGTAGCACTGTATTGTCTCTAACACACCAGTGACCTACAAAATTATCTAACTTTACGATGCAAGAACTTGAAAACAAACTAACTACTGCATATGATAGCTAAATGAATCCACTACACTCCCATGGAGACCGATGTCCTCTCCCAACCCGTACACAGCCGTACAGGAGTAGAGAAACAGTACAAATTACAAGAATACAGATACAGTCATTCATACAGAGGTGTCAGGAATAAGTGTTGCAATCCAAAATATCAATAACCATTCCCAAACATCGAATCCATGCTCATATATTGAGAATGGGGTAGTTACAACCAATCTAACTACATTTTGCAATTTCTTGCAAAAGTTGCTCAAGCAACTTTCAAAGTTGCTAGCAACTTTTTGCACTTTGTGCATTTTGACTTTCCTTGTCAACTCGATGGGAGAGTTTGATGTTGATGACCCTAGATAGGATATTTAGGGTCCTAAAACATCCCTCAAGCCCACATTGCACTAAAATATCAACTTTTCCCAAATCAGCTGAAAGTGACCCTTAATCACCTAATGAGCACTAAGGTTCTTACAAACATGAAGTTAATTTGTCATCGCATCCAACCCCTTGGACATTATTCCAACACACACACAAACACCTAAGAAAACCCTAAATCACACCAAAACATCAAACAGGGAGGTACCCTGCACCAAATTTTTACTCAGTCACAATGATTATGATCTGTGTTGGCGATTGACAAAGATAACACCCCAAGGAATCAATCCACATGAGAGGTACTTGGAGGATCTTTGGGCCAACTTCCAAGATGATTTTGACATTCAAAATCAGCAATACTTTAGGATATCAAGGGGAATGATGGAACATATTAATATCCATACATTCCCATGAATTTTTTCTGATAATGAGTTGCTCGAGGACCCTGAGTATAAAGAAGCAGGTATTGAAAAGATGGAACTCTCACTGGTAGATTGGGACACATCAAAAGTTTTAGATATTTAGGTCATCTCAAGAAGAGTGATCTAGCACAGCCATGCCTATTTTTTGAAGGCTTTCCCCAAGAGCATCTGATTGGAAAATTAATTTTTGGGAGCTTCAGGCTCCCAGATAGTGGAATAATACAAAGCCCAAGGAAAACAAAAGGTTGGTGCTCCCCCTTAGGTCTTGAACCCTATTCTCCCCCCTGATGAAGCATCTCAATGAAAAGTTAGAAAATTCTTGGAACTATGGGATGCAATTAATTTTGGGGTTATTTTTGGTCTTGGAGCCACTCTGGTGGGTTCTTGTCCCATGGCAAGGGAATCTCTATCTATGAACACATTACTTAGTATATCCTAAAATGAAGAGGCTGAAGAGACAATAACGATTGCGGTTGGTGGGGCACCACTCCAAAAGAGGAGAAAGTAGAAGGTAAAAAGGACCCCATGAAACAAAGGCCAAAGCCTTAAATCCATAGGTACACCTGAGGTAGAAGTGCTCTTGCCTTCCTCCTCTGATAAATGAAATCTTATGGAAGATCCCCTAGAGATCTCATAGATTGTTGTTGATGACTTCTTCTAGATCGGTGATCTCAGAGGATTACATGGAATGGTAGATAGTGTGGTGGAGGAGATAGTAGAACATGAAGCTGAGGTCCTTGCATAAGAAGAAAAACATAGGCCACAGAAGGGATAGTCAAAGAGAAAGAACATGAATCCTGACCAGAAGAGGCAGAAGAAGGAATGACAACAAAAAAGGAGCAAGAAAGTGAACATGTTGAAGAGAAATTGTTGGCAAAAGAGGAAACCAAACCCCTAGGAACAACCATTCCCTCTGATACACTACTCCAAATCCCAATTGGAAATCAAGTCCAATCACCACCACATGAAATTCTAGCTGATGAGGCCCTAAATGTGTTCCAAAAAGTAGATTTGAATGAGTTGACTCTCAATCCACCACCATCTATCCCATCGATCAAGAATATTCCATGAGATGGTGTAGAAAGAGAAAGAGGGAACACAGGTGAAGATCCTAAAAACATAGATGGAAACACTTTGAAGGGAGAACCTGAGTATAACCTTGGGGATACTTCGAGCTCAGGGATGGTAATAAGTAGGTCAGTAGGACCGCTGTAGTGGCTGGTAGAATTTCAAAGATGAAAATCTTTGATGATATTAGTGGCTCCATTGTCACTAGCTGAGATGTTGGTGGAAGCCTAGGTAGCAAAAAATCCCAAAAGGGATCACACCCTTCATAACACTCAAAGGGACCTAGATGGAAATGTGGTGGCAATAATAGCAGCCCCATTAGTAGGAAAAGAAAAATCAAGGGTTACTGCCGAAGAATATGTGATTACAGAGGTGCCTCTGGGTAAAAGAAACCAAAGAGGAGAATTGGATCTCTTGTACGATGCAATCCAAGCCATCCATGCTTGGTATGAGAAGCAATCCCAAAGGGTCAAGGATCTTAAGTTTGAAAATGCAAATCTTCTCAGACTCCTAATAGAATTAGCACACCCCCTGGTGGAACCCATCTCGATAAAATGATTTATATCCATTCTTGTTTAGGGAAGTAAGTATTCACATATGTTTACTTATCTTTTAAAGATTTTATTTTCTATCATATTTCCCTTATCAAAGTGTTATTATGTATTCATTCACTTTTATATGTCTCATAGTTTAATGTTTTGAGATTCTTATTATCCTAGAATGATTTTCTTAAGGTTTCTTTTCACTAAGGGAATCTAGGAGTTTGATTTTATGACCTTCCTTCCTTAAAGACACAATGTTGAATGTGCTTTTGAAGTCTTATGTGTTGTTTTTTATATAAATCCTAATGCAATTAAAATGAATTATGCATATCTTACCATTTCATTATAAATCATTAATCCATATTGATGATAAAAGTAGTTAATTCATAATCATAACTTAAGAGATAATATTTTAAGTGGAGAATTATATCTTTGATTCAGTGATACTTTCAAATGTTCTAATTTTTTAATATTTTTAAAAGATTGATCTTGGTTTATTTAATCTTCCATGGATTTGAACATTTATCATTTTAATGGAAAGATGATATTGTTATCTATGATCATGATTTGAAGATTGCAATATGTTATAGTTTGATCGATAACAATAATGATAAATGATATTTCATTTTTATATATGTGAATCTATATGTTATGCCCTAACTCCTATAGAATGACTAGGGTTATCATTATTGTGTAAAATAAATAGAAGGGAAGGTGGTTGGTAGATATAAAATGTCTCTTAGAAAATATGTTATGCTTATGAATATGAAAGGAGATTTTTGTAAAACGTTATCATGGAAAATATTGTTAAAATAGGGTTATACTATGTTAATACTATGTTAGTCTTGAAAACATTCATAATATTATGTACTTGTATTCTTATTCTTTTTCCATGATATTAGTATATGTTTAATGATTTCTTTTTAAAATCTCGAGCATAAGTTATATTTTAATATGCCTTATCCTAATATGTGAGTTTCATACCATTTGTTGTCAAAGAAAGACAAAGTTTAAATGGTATGATTTCTATTATTATTATTATTATTATTATTATTATTATTAAATCAAAACAATATTTTTGTCAAAACAATAAATAATTAGTGCAAAAGAAAAACTAACTAATTAAATATCAAAGCTTTGTGTATTCAATAGATAAAATATTATATTATTGATTAATTTCAGTTTCTTTAGGATTGATTATTATTATGATTTGAAATTAAGCTTTGTCTATTGATTAGTAATATTAGTAACTATACTTTGCTCATTATTTTAAACATTTGCATTAGCCAAGGATCCTATTTTCGATAGGCTGCAAGGGTGGTAAGCACCAGCGAGAAGAGTATGGCATAGATGATCATCATTTCAGATGGTTGGGTTGATACGCTCTCACCAGCTCCCAATGTAGCATACATGATGCAATCTGGTGATCGATCAAATTCAAATGCATTATGTTGGGATGGTAAATGATCACATGTCTTACCACATAATGGATTGAATCCCACTGCAGATCAATATGCAGCTGTAGCAAATGGTCAAGCAGTACTCCAAACGCCTCTTGGATGCTGGTGTTATCGAGCAATGACCAGTCCCAAGGAATTAAATTCAACATTGATAATTATATTCAAAGCAGCTGGTGGAAAATGTTATTTATCTGCAATGAACAAACAATTCCCAAAATGCACCATAACTCCTTAGAAAACACTGATTGGAAGCATATATATTACAGACCAAGATGTTGATACATACATGGAGTCAAATATATTACACTGCAAAATCCTCTGAGTTTTAGTGTGAGTGTTATGGAGGGATACAATGTTATCCTCTTCCCAATAAACTTCAGCCTAGGAATGGATACAGTTTGCAAATCCATCAAACGCTACCACCATCTTCAAACGCACTAGGCAGTAATTGTGAGCGAGACTATCGAGGAGTTTTATATAGATTTATTAACCATACAGTTAGGCAGGTTATCCAACCGAATGGTTGGCTGTTATGGATAATCAAAAGGATATATTTTTTATCCAATCTATGTAATAGTTAGGAATAGTTGGTTATAGATTAGTTTTTAGGGAAAGGGTGTGATGTTTCACACACCCTTTTAGTTTTATATTTATATTCATTCAGAAATCTTCTTAGAAGGGACAGAATAACATTACATGATGATTGATATGTTGAAAGTATGGAAACTTGGAGAATAATAAAATGAATTATAGTTGATTCAAACATTGAGTACACTAGATTCAATATACCTTTTCTTATCAAGTAGAGATAAGTCTGTGTTTATTTCATTTACGCAATTGTTTTTGTTATCTCTTTACAATCAGTCCTTCAGATAAACTAATACAAAATTCCTTAAAGTGATAGTTTTGATTTTGCATGTATTTCAATTCAAGTTTATATTCTATATATTCAATTGTTTCTTTCTCATTTTTGCATGGTTAAAGTGATAAGTGCATTTAAGGTGATAAGTTTTGTTTCCTAAAACTATCTCTGAAGTTGAATGTAGGATTGAAGCAATATCAACTCTATTTTCTTTTATTGGATTAAAGCACTGGTCCCTCTTGTTATTTGAATTGTGGTATTAGGTTTCATTGTTTTGATTTTTGAATTATTGTATTCTTTTATCTTATCCAATTCATATCTCAATTATATCAAGCCATTTTAATAGCATTATATTTGACAACACATATTTTCAGTTTTGTGACCTTATTAACGCCTTGATAAGCAGGAATTGAAGTTATCACTCATCTGCTATAGAAACCCTCTAGAAGACTTTAAAGACAAGTTTAAAGTACAGGCCCACCAGCCTTGGTTCTGTGGAGCCAGAATTGTAGGAGGTTATTGAAACCTCATTCATTGGCAAGTCTATTGTATTTCTCTTCGTTGGATAAGAGAAATCCATAGGAAGTCCAATCTGTCGATTTGAGCACCAACAAACTGGTGACTCTACTGGGGAACAAGTTGCAAGTAAACTTTACAAGTTTTTTGTTTATAGACCAGCATAGCGATTCATTAATTTAAGACATTGTGGTGAGTTACATAATTCAAATTTTATTTAGAGTTGATATTTTGATTCAGCTTTTAATCTTTTCTTCTCTATTAAAGAATCTTAATAATCGTTATTACTTAGATTTTGAAAATTTCAGATTTTACATTTTCAAGTATAAAGAAATGGATGTATGAGTAATATGATTAAAAGCTTTTAAATCTGATTTAATAGAGCTTATAACTTCTATAAAAGTTTTAATTGTTTAAAATTTATATTTTTAAACTTAAGCTTCTATTCATATTTTTGTAGCATATACTCTACTGAGGAAGAACCCAAATCAATTAATTTCATTTCCTTCTAAAAGAGGGCGGTAACTCTACGAATTTAAAGAAGTGATAAACTTGGTTACATAATTTTGTTATTAATAATTTTCATGTGGGGAAGAAGATCCTTGCATCCAGATCAACTTGAATTAGACTTAAAGCTAAGGAAAGGCAGGACTCCAAGTTTAAAGATGCCTTATGTACCTTGTATGATATATCCCAATAAGGATGATAAAGAATATGCTTGTGAATAATTCCCTAATTCAAGCCATCATAGTCATGAGAGAAGTAGTGAAAATTGTAATCCTTTTTTTCAAAGTAGTAGAAGAGAACATGAGTCTCAACATGATCCAAATCAAGAAATAACTAAAAAGGAGAAAATAATTAACAAATGGGATGATGTATTTCGTGAGATGGCTGAGGTGGGATTAGAGAATGAAGAAATGGTTATGGCTCTCAAAAGGAAACTAGAAGAGATACTAAGGTAAATGGGAATAACAAGAGATACCATTAGATCACCAAGAGATAAAGAAACTCCTAAAGATGATAGAAATGAATTTTACAATCCTACTCATAGGAAGAATGATGGGCATGTGTTTAACAAAGATCATACCAATCCCTTGTTTGAACCAGACAATAGAGGAGGACTTAAGAAAGACAACAATTATTGGGAAAGAAGAGATCATCAGGGATAGTGGAATAATGGAGAATATTACAACCACAACAATAGGAGGGATCCTAACACATTTGACCAACATGAACAGTATAGACATTGAAGTAGTGGAAGGATATATAATGGATATCAAAATGATAGGGATCAGAATTATGGCCCAAGGGATCATAATACCAATTTGAATTTTAAGCCAAGGAACAATCAAAGGTTTCATAATGCAAATAGGCAGAATCAAAGACATGGAACCATGAATCAAAATAGAAATCATTATAGAGCCCCAATGGTTTTTGACAGATATCGAAAGTTAGATTTTTATGGCATAAGGGGATGTCCTAATGACATAAAGAATGAATTAAGGAGTGAAATTCCAAAATTTTTAGGGAATGGGTCAGAATCAGCAGAAGTACATTATGTAAATTTAAAAAATGTTATCCAAGATTTTAATGAATTCAATGAGGATGTATACATGAAATTTTTTTCTCAATCCGTCATAGAAGATGTAGCAGAATTGTTAGAAGATATAGATAAAGTAAACTAGATTTAGGAAAGAATCCAAGAGAGAGTGCAAAAATGAATTTTTTTACCATAAACGAAGTGATGATCCAAGAACAATCACCAAGATCACCAAAATGCTCAAAGACCAAGACAAGAACACAAGAATTTTGGAAGGGGAAAAAACAAGAAAAAACCCCTTTGTGAATAATA
>MU225712.1:1070114-1116524 GCA_018584345.1 Thuja plicata | reverse complement strand
TTTATATGGGTGCCTTTGATAGCAAGACAAATTATGAAATCAGATCTCATAAACCTGCTACTTTAGCACATGCTCTCAAGATTGCTATAACTATTGAGAATGATAGGAAGGCATCTGGTGTAATCAACAAAAGGGAGGACACTCGGTTGTTTAACCCAAAAGAGCCTTGTTTCCCAACTTTTGGTCTTTATACCTCAAGACAAAAAATGTATGTTTAATGTGTAGTAGTAGTCTTGGAAGTTTCATGTGAGTCTAGAGTCTAAGTCTAGAAATCCCCTTAGGATAGAAGGCCTTTATTATATTTCCCTAACTTGACTTCTCCTTCCTAAGCCGGTTGAATTCTGGGTCTGATATCATGTTTTTATCGGGTAGGTTAAGTCCCCAATCTGGTAAAGGTCATGGTTTGAAAGATTCTAAACTCAAAATCAAATACAGATGAAATACTTTGCCTCATATCTTCAAGTTACATCATTGGCAAGAAATCAAATTTTAGCTTCTCCATGATGGAAAATCACATGTGGAGTGCGCTTTCCACAATTGATGGACTCAAGAATATTAGAGGTAAATAAAGATGGAAATTAAAGAAGTCGAGAAAAAGAAAGCTTTGAGCACTCATATCAAACCTATGGGAAACAAAGAAACAATCAAGTGAAGAAAATTCATGGAGTTAGCTTATAGGCAAAAAAGAAGAAAATGGCTTCTCCTCTAGTCCTACAGGCAGGTTTCGACTCGTAAGATGCGTTTTCTGACAAACTATCAAGGTGAAGAAGTTTTGAAGGATAATGTATCCCATAAGAGATCCGACATATAAAACGGCCAATGGAATCAATATATATCATTTTGGCACCCCTATGGGCCAGAATTTTCCTTTGGCAGATTTTTAGATAGAGAGCACTACAAAAGTATTTTTCCGCCCAAAGGAGAAGCGGAAATATAATTTTTCGCTGCTTCAAGAAAGTTACCATTTCGGTTACTATAGTAAAAAAATGTTTCCTAACAGCATGTAAAACAAAGTAATTAATTAAAATAAGGCCATTTTACTTTGTAATGGACTTGTTCATTAATGTAGAGGTCTTTTCATTCGTGTGGCATGGGAAGTTAGTCGTTAAATGGTAAGAATTCAAAAAGTATAAAATCAGTTGGAGATTTTGAAGTGGAACCACCATTGTTCACCAAATTTCTTGAATTCAAAGTAGCTAAGACTAGTTTCTCATTGTCTCTATATCCCGAAGAGAAATTTGAATCTCTAGGTCGAATCATACTCACATGGCTTCTAGATTTGTGGGATTCGATGGAATGAATGACATTGTCTCTGAGTGGAATAAAATCTCAGATACCTCACTGAAATTATTCGACATGAAGAACTTCTAGAATAGATTGAGAGTGGAGTAGATGCACCCTATTATAGAGAAGCTTAAGGAGAGTGGGTTAGTTGAAGCCGCTAATTTTCTTGTAGCCATTCAAGCTCCTGAATTTGTCCAAGAATGTATAACCCGATACAACCCAGACACCAAGAAAATTATCCTAACTGACAACACGGTGCTCCTCTCTATTGATAGAGAGTCTATCTAGAATTCTCTTTGTATTCCAAAGTAGGAAGAATACTGTGAGATGACTTATAGTCGGGCAGTCTCCAAATATTCAGCAAAGAGACTGGTATGGAAGAGAGAGATCATGAAGTCATGGTTTAAAGAACCCAAGAGTGCCAAGGGAAAGTTGCCCAAAACATTATTCGGCAAAAATTTGAAGCTAGAGATCATGGACATCCTTGTATTTCTTCATAGGATTAGAGGTGAGAGTGAAGTTCTTAATTTTGTTGAACAACATTTCTTCCTAGTCCAGATAATCTACTCCCAGCATCACTTCATTGACTGGGCCCTTATGGTGAGTGAGAACCTCTCGGAGTCCCTCAATAGGGCCAAGTTCCATAATGAGTTCTACATGTCTTTGATCCTCTTGTATATTTTAGCTATGATTCAAATTTGGCCTGGGCTTCCTAGGTTAAAGGAATTCCCAGATGATGTAAAAAGCTATGAGTTTTTACCTTCTTTGCAACTACAAAATAGTTATGCTGATTATCTCACAATTAATGATGCCTTTACAATGAGACTGTGCAGGGAGCTACAAGGTTGTCTAGAGAGGAGATTTTCTCCTGAAGCCGTGGCTTTTATAAGCCAATTTGGATGCTATTTTATTCAGTTCAGAGATTTCTCATATCTTTGTCTTGCAGGTTTTGACAACTTTCCTTTGAAGCTGCCCAGATACCCTACTGACATGATCATACTAATCGAGGTGATGAGGCAAGAACTCTAGGTGAACCTGATCTATGTAGAGGCAAAGAAGAAAGGCTACAAATTCCCAATGACCATTGGAGCTTATAGTTGTGCATCTCGGTCAGAGGTTAAGAGTGTTCTTAAAACATTCTCGAAGAAGTTCTCTCTGGAAACATATGACATTCTAAGGCTACAATATGATCTAGTTACTTATGCCAGAGATGTCCTACAGATGATCTGGGTCATTCACCATGTACCTAATATTGAGGAATATTGGGCCAATTGCAAAGATGAATTGGAGAGAAGAGAAAGATTCTATGCCCAGTTAACTATTGAATAGATTAAAAAGTTCAATGTTAACATTGCAGTAGAAGGGTTAGAAGATGATGGCAATCATCTGTACAATGACACATAATTGGAGAAGATAAAATCCACCCCTATCAGCTTAGAGCCTATGCTAGACCAAGCAGTAAGTGACATGTAGGCTCTGATGGGAGGGATTCACAAAAGAATAGTTCAATGCGTTGAGTGGACTGCAGGCCAAAGGAAGAGGTCAGAAAGGAAGCCTCCCACTCAGCGAACTCTGGCAAAATAAACTTCTGGCATTTCAACCACCTCATCAACAACAATTCCAACAGTTGCAAAAGGATCAAGTCAACCATTGAGAGGAGGTGATGAACCTCCTGAGAAGACTTCTCTCTTAAAAAAGACCTGTGCAGAGGGTCCTCTTCCCGACATCAAAATCACTAAAGAAGAAGTCCCGACAGACCAAATCAAGTCTACAGCCAAGCTTTCTAAAGCTACAAAGTCCGAACAACTGGCTAGCACTATTGCTGAAGATACTTTGGCCAGGACCTCAAAGAAAGAAACTCCAAAGAGGGCTTCCCCTGTCATAGTTGAAGTAGGAGAGGATATCCCTAGTACCTCTACAAAATCGGATAAGAGAGGTGGGGAGAAACATGAGGTTGCTCAAGTTGTAAAATTAATCTCCTCCTCACCTACTTTGGTGAATCCATTTGCTTCCCACCCTAAAACTACTCCTCCACTCATAAGGAAGATATTCATCGAAGAGTTGGTCTTTGCCAACAAAGTCACCAGCACAGAGTCATGGATAGAAAACACTCTAGAGCGCAAAAGGAAAAGAGTGGGAGAAGCAATTCCCAGCCAAGACACTCTATCACGGGCTTTTCAGCCCAAGGCTACCACAAGAAAGAAGAAGAGTGTAAAGATAATGTCTACTCTAGGTCGTGATCCTGAGACAGACAATTTCACCATGGAAGTAGCTAAGCCCACTAACGAGGGCAGAATCGAAGATCTGGTAGCTTCTAACTTTCAGTTGCAATCATTCAATATGGGATTGTCTTGATACAGCACCAAGGTGGACTGGTGGAAGTCCACTAATGTAGTAATAGAGGAAGAGCTGGAAGCTCTTAAGACTTCCAAAATTTAGCTTAAGGCAGAAGTGGCCCAACTAACTGATTTCATCAGACATCTTCTCTTTCCTATTGCGAGCACTCCCAGCACCCAAACCTCCTTTGATCCCAGTGTTGAAGAGAACCAAGATATTCTGGCTAAGTTTCAAGAGGATCAACATTATGGGCAGATTGGTAAAAGGTGGATTGAGAGGCGCGAGTCAGAAGGCCTAGCAATCATTGAACAATTAGGTAACACTCTTTTGAGACTAGAAATAGAGAGGAGCAACATTGGGAATAATTTACAGACTCTCACTATAGAGAGAGTAAGATGCCAAGAATGCAGAGTCATGTTGCATGTGGTAGTAAAGATGAAAACTAAGGAAGCCCTAAAAGATAAGATCTTACAGAAGGTTGATGAGCCCTTGATTGAATGGATCCAAAGTTTGGAATTCAAAATTGAGATGATCATTCAGGCCGAGACCAGACTACAACAGACAAAGGTTAAAGTCCAAGAAGAACAAGGTAAATATTTTAAACTTCTCTTAGGACTTCACGCAGAATCACAAACCAGCAGTCAAGGAAAAGCAATAGTTGGAGTAGTCAACATGTAGAAGTCATTCACATATTATATGCACAATTTAGCAGAGCAGTCTTTGACTCATCTAGACAAGGTGCTAGAGCTCCAGCAATTGAGTGGATGCATCTTTAGGGATATGGAGGAACTAAAGGATCAGACAAAAGAAATCAAGACTCTAGCCAAAGAACACTCTAGATGGCTCATCTGTTACACCAATGTCCATGTCAATAGAGATGAAGAGCTCATCCAAGTCACCATTGCTTTGATCACCTATAGGGCCAAATTAGATAAGGGGAAGGAAACTAAATCATAGATATATTCTCCCCTTGTTCTATTTTTGTTAATTTTGTAATAGATAAACTTTTGGAACTATCATTTCTGGTTGGGGAAGTTGAACCGTGTCAATTACCCCTTTTTGTAACGGTCCAATTTGGAACTCTATATGTATCATTCCCAAAATCAATACAAAGGTTGGCTAAATTTTGGTGTGAAAGAATAGCACTATTGCTAAGTCAATTGTGTATATCTGAATGCCATTTATTTAACTGTTCCATTGCATTTCATTTATCTTTCTGTAGAATTCAAACGTCTCTTTAAAATTGGATTTGTAATCTACATTTGAACCTGAATTTTGTATAATGATTTAATACAGTTAATTAAGGGGAAAATTAGTTGACATCTTAAAGTTTTGGGAATGTTCTTACGATATAGATAGATTCCACATCATTACATTGTTAATCTATAGTTTTGCATCTGCATTTTTAGTAATTGTCTATGCATCACCAATTTTGGGAGTTAATCTGATTGAAAGTATCTCAGAATTGGCTAGATTTAGAATTATATTTACTTCGCATGAGCTATTTTCTGTTTACATTTAGCTTGGTTTACCTCTCCTTCTCTCGGGTTAAGAGCATACCTCAGTTAGATTAGGAAAGATCAAAATTCATTGAATATTATTCATATAAGGGAGTTGTACCTTCTAATTCAGATGGAAAATAGGTTTTCAAGTAACTATTTCCCAAATGTTGTATTCAATTGTTCTTAAACAATTTTTGGGTATTTTAGAGTTACATTCAAAAGAACAATCTGTTTACCAACAGATTTTTGGTGACTCTACGGGGGAGAGGAATAGTCGTTATACCAAGAGCATACAATGAGGAGAAATGGTGCTTCCCCATGAAAATATAATCCCCATGCTCCAACCTAATCTTGGATTCCAAGATGATCAAGAGGATCTCATTTCCTCATTAAATACTTTTGTCTGGAGATACAGAAGAAGCACTGAACACTATAGAAGTGCTAGTCAAGTGTTAGAACTAGAAGAAGCTAGAGCAGAAGTACTTGATAGAGAAATACAGAGAAGAAATCTAAGAAGGGCAGAGCATGAAGTTAGGCCATAGAACTAGGAAAAAATTTGAAGCCTAAAGAATTTCTCAGAAGTACTAGGAAAGAAGGTAGCACAAACCCGGTCTTCGAGAGACTTGTGGATATTAATTTTGCTCTTTTAGAAGTACCCTGTCGGGGAAACCAAACTGTAAGGAGCCAAACCAGACCTTCTTCACCTCCTAAACAAACCACCCAGTTATCCACCACTTTCCAAGTGTTGACATTGCACGAAGTAGTTTCCCTTCTCATTGTCAATGTAACACCCTACTTACCCCAAGTAGCTATGGAACTCCCTTGGGCCGTTGCAGTCTGGCCCCTGCAGCTAGCAGCATATAATCCTCTCCCTACAGGCTCTAGAAATAACTTTCCCAAATTTTCTAGAGACAGGAAAGTATTTACAGATGAGCATATTGCCGCATTCTTCACTTCAGATAACATACTAGTGGTTCGAGAAGAATATGTGGCCGTCAGACTATTTGTTGAGACTCTTGTTGAAGGTGCCACTGATTGGTTTCATCATTTACCTGATTCTTCTATTACCAATTGGGCTACTATGAGAGCCGCCTTTGAAAGAAGGTTTAAGACTACTGAAGATGAGCATTCTCTATTGACTCAAATGAATTCTATCAAGAAAGAGTCATCAATCAACATGAAAGATTTTATAGCTAAGTTTAACAAACTGGTAAATCGTATCCCAGCGGCTGACAGGCCTATAGTGGGAAATTTGAAAACTTTCTCCATAAGTGCTATGCCACCAGACATCAATTATGATTTAAGGAGAATGAACCTTGCAAATTTGGATGCTACATAGAGAACTATTGTAGAACTTGAGGACCACATGATTTCATCTGGGAAATGGAAAAGAGAGATACAATCTAGAGCTAGCAGTAGCAATACTACGTCATCTGATGAGATGATCCAAAAATTGTCTAATGAATTCACTGCCTTCAAGAGACAACTTCCCAGATTCAATAATCCCTACCAGCAAAACTTTCAGGAGCAGCCTGGAAGATATAGAAATAGGAGGAATGCAGAAGGAAAAATGTTATAGTTAACTACTCCACCATAGAGACTAGCTATAGAGGCTCCTCCTAAAAGAGGGAACATGTGTGTCTTCCACTTAACCATAGATCATGATGGGGAAAAATGCCTTGATGTAGCTCATGCTTGGAAAATGCATCGGACCAACAAGTGGAATGCTGGAGTGTCTAGAGATGAATCAGATTCATACTCACACGGCAACTCTGAAAACTTATATTTGGATTATGAATCAGATTAAGAGAAAGAAGCAACATGTTACGCTACCATAGATGGGACCTCTTATACGGTCCTGACCCAGACTCAGAAGGATAAAGGCCTTGGCCCAACACCACCTAAAAATAATGAGGCTCCTACTTCCAATTCAAAGGAGGCCAATCAAGGATTGAAGATTCTGCAATAAGGTAAGGAACAAAACTCTTTTGATATTATTCAATTCTGTAGAGATTCCATAATTCAGATTTCTCCCATAGACTATCTTAAGTCTAATCCTATTGAATTGAAAAAGCTAGTAGATTACTATAAAGGAGGGAGTCAAGAGTTAAATCAAAATGTCATGACTACCATAGAAAATGAGTCTTTATTTGCAGATCCATTTTAGCCACTTTCCCAGGCCAAAAACTTGACCCATTCTACGTGTCTTTATATATTAACAGTTGTAGATTGAGAAATTGTATAATATATTCTAGAGCCTTAGACAATGTAATGCCATCAACTATGGCCAAAGCCTTAGGACTTACTCTCACTAAATCCCATGGTAGGTGTTACTGCATGGATACCAAGCAAGTACCCCTGGTTGGCCAGATTAAGGATGCTCAAGTGGCCTTAGTAGCACATCCCGAGAAGAAGATGTTGCTAACAATCCTCATTGCTGATATACCTGCTAGCTATGGGTTGTTGTTAAGCATGATTTTTTGCAGAGAACTTGGAGGGGAGATAAAGCTGAATTGGTCCCAAGCCCTAATCCTAGTAGGTAATAAAAAGATTAAATTGGTTCTTGAAGAGAAGGCTAAGTTTACACTGTTGAAATATGATGACCCTAAAGCTCAAATCTTGTATCAAGAATTGGAGTTTGGAAATAATATGTTGTTCACCGATGACCTTGAGAAAGAAATGAAAATCGCCGAAGAGGAAAATAAATTTTCTGTTGAAGAAATACCACCACAGATAAGGACTCTTGAATTTGATGGTAGTTGTGCATTGTCAAGATCTGGTGTAGGTGTGGTCTTGATATCACCAGATGGAGTATGTGAGCCCTTGGCTTACAAATTAGAGTTCGGGAACACTAACAACACTGCCAAGTATGAAGCCCTTCTATTAGGGATTATCACTACAAAAGAAAGAGGTGTGAAAATTATGAGAGCCCATGGTGATGCTAAGCTAATTGTATGACAAGTGAAGAATTAGTACTCTGTAAAGAACCACAGGTTGAAGAACTACAAAAACAGAGTATGGGATGAAATAGAAGCATTGGATGCTTTCTTTATCAAATCTGTGCCAAGAGAGTTGAACTCCAAAGTGGACTCTTTGGCTATCTCAGCTTCATTACTACTTCCCCACCCAAAATTCAAAGATAAAAAATACCAAGTGGAGATTATATATCGACCATCTGTTCCCGATAACATGGAAGATTGGCAAGTTTTTGAAGATGACAAGAATCTCCTTCTCTTTCTAGAGAGTGGTGGTGAGTTCCAAAAAAATGTTCGTGGCAACCGTAAAGGAAACTACCAAGATGAACTGAAGAAAGATAAGTCAGATGTTATTCAATTGCAAGGTAATATCATCCCACCCCATCTGGTCACTCTTGAAAATCTCTTCAATATACATGACACATTTGTGAAGAAGAAAAGAATCGAAAGAGGGCCTACCACTGGTGAATATTGGAACTGAAAAAGACCCCAAGATGATCAATATCGGGAAGTGTTGTACTGAAGAAGAAAGGAATGATGCCAAGAAGCTTTTTCTAGAATACTCAAATGTTTTTGCCTGGAGCTATGAATATTTGAAAATTTTTATGAACGGGAAATTCAAACACTAGATTCCTTTAAAACCTAAAGCTACTTTGTTCAAGTAGAAGCAAAGGAACTATAACCCCAAAGTTGTTGATGCCATATTTAGGGAAGTTGATAAAATGCTCAAAGCAAAGATCATATATCCCATCCATCACTCTACTTGGGTTGCGAACATAGTTCCTGTGAGGAAGAAAAATAGAGAAATAACGATCTGTCTTGACTTCAGAAATCTAAATCAATCTTCTTTGAAAGAAAACTACACCCTTCCCAACATGGATCACCTCTTGCAGATCATGGCTGGAGCTGAAATTATGTCTATGTTAGACGGCTTCTTAGGGTATAATTAGATAGAAGTTCAGAAAGTAGATCACCATAAAATGGCTTTCACTACTACGTGGGGAACCTTCACATATCACAGAATGTCATTCGGATTGATCAATGTCGGAGCTACTTTTTAGAGAGGTGTGGATTTTTCTTTTAGTGATATGAAGAACAAAATAATTGGTATGTATCTGGATGATCTTACCATGTTCTCTAAAAAGAGATTAGATCATATAAATGATCTAAGGAGAGTATTGCAAAGGTGTCAGGAAGATGGGATCTCATTAAATCCCAACAAATTAGTGTTTTGTGTGATTGAAGGAAAACTATTGGGTCACATTGTCTCCCAAGAAGGTATCAGAATCAATCTAGAAAGGGTGAGAGCTATTCAGCAACTGAGTTTACCGGTGAACAAAACTGGAGTGAAGTCATTTTTCAGCCAAGTTAACTTTCTTAAGAGATTTTTCCCTGATTTCTCTGAGATTACTAAATGTATAGTTGATATGATGAAAGGAAATGTGAATTTCAAGTGGAACAACTATGGTAAGAAAGCTTTCAAAAACATTAAGAATGCCATAGCTAATGCACCAGTGTTATGTCACCCAGATTACAAGAAAGATTTTGTAATCTATTGTTATTCTTCTGAATATACCCTGTTAGCTATCCTGATGCAAGAGAATGAAGAGAGAATTCAAGCCTCCATCACTTTTATGAGAACACCTCTAAAACCTCATGAGATGAGATATTCTCGAAATGAAAAACACGCTTTTGTGGTGGTAAAGGCTCTTAAGAATTTTAGGTTTTATATCCTACATTCCCACTCCCTTGTGTATGTACCTGATGCTGCAGTGGAGAGTATTTTGACTCAACAAGATGTGGGGTGTAACAACCGAGGAGCATGGGTAGCCAAAACCCAAGAATATGACATAGAGATCAAGCCCACCAAGTTGGTAAGAGGCAATGCCTTGTGCAAGGCAATAGCAGAAAATCAAGTAGACAAAGACCCAAAAGCTACACAGTTGGTTTTGGCGGTAAGTATGCAAGACCCATGGTTTGAAAACATTGTGTATTTCTTAACCTATGGTGAATGTCAAGAAGGATTAACTTCAAAGAAAAGGAGAGACCTAAAACTGAAGGCTTCTAAATATGTAATCTGGGAGGACAGACTATATAAAAGATCTATAGATGGAACATTCCTCCGATGTGTCGATAAACAATAGAAAGAGAAGCTATTAAAGGTTTTTCATGATGAAGCCTGTGGAGGGCACTTCTCTTCATCAGTCATTGCATTCAAGATTTTGAGATAGTGTTATTACTAGTTGGGAATGTTTAAAGATGCATACCAGTGGGTGCCAAGATGCGAAAAATGCAAAATGTTTACTGGGAAGCCACAGTTGGCAGTGTTACCCCTCAGACCAGTGATAATTGAAGGGCCATTCCAGTAGTGGGGACTTGATTTTATCGGTCCTATAAGCCCTATGTCCAGTGCAGTTCATACTTACATAATTACTGCAACTGACTACTTCACAAAATGGGTGGAAGCCAAGGCAACCAAAAGGACTACTTCAGAGGTAGTATGTGATTTTATCAAAGAAAATATTCTGGTAAGATTTGGTGTACCTATTATGTTGGTTATGGATAATGACACATACTTTTCTTCTCAAGAAATTATTGAATTTTGTTTTGAGTATGACATCATGATCAGCCATTCTTCTAATTATTTCCCTCAAGGGAACGGCCAAGCGGAGTCTAGCAACAAAAATTTGGTGAACATCATGAAAAATCTCGTGGCAGAAAACCAGAGAAGTTGGCATAAAAAGATCTATGAAGCCCTCTGGGCAGATAGAGTGACCCCCAAAAGATCCATTGGCATATATCCTTTTGAACTCATCTACGGAGTAGAAGCTCCCATTACCATTGGAATTAGCAACTTGCAAACTGAGGACAGTAGTAGAAGATGGCATCTATGAAAATGGTTTGGAAAAGAGGATCCTGTACCTAAGTAAATTGGAAGAACAAAGGGAGAAGATGGTTGATCATATCACCTGGCATCAGATGCATGTGAAGAACTTGTTTGATAAAAAGAGTACACCCCAGAAATTTATGGAAGGGGACATAGTGTTATTGTGGGAAAAGCATAGGGCACCCAAAGGTATGCACGGGAAATTCGAAACACTGTGGAAAGGAAATTTCAAAATCCATCAAGCATTTCATAAAAATTCTTTCAAATTGACTTATCTAGATGGTGAGGCACTACCCCTGACATATAATGGTCAAGATTTAAAGATCTATTAGATCTAGATTGAAAGAAGGTAACCCCTGTATTGTATAATAGTTATGTTTAGTTCCTATTTTTGTTTTCCTAGTTAGGTTTCCTTTCTACTTTCCTTTCTGTGTCTTGCTTTAGTTTTGTTGTGAGCCACCTTTTGTTGAGCTTTGCAAAACTAGAGATTTGAGTTCCTTTCTTGGACATGTGAATGTCCAAGCCCCCAGACAGAGCCAGCTATTGCCCCACTTTTGGTCTTTATACCTCAAGACAAAAAATGGATGTTTAATGTGTAGTAGTAGTCTTGGAAGTTTCATGTGATTCTGGAGTCTAAGTCTAGAAATCCCCTTAGGATAGAAGGCATTTATCAGATTTCCCTAACTTGACTTCTCCTTCCTAAGTTGGGTGAATTCTGGGTCTGATATCATGTTTTTATTGGGTAGGTTAAGTCCCCAATCCGGTAAAGGCTGTGGTTTGAAAGATTCTAAACTCAAAATCACATACAGATGAAATACTTTGCCTCATATCTTCAAGTTGCAGCATTGGTGGGAAATCAAATTTTAGCTTCTCCATGGCGGAAAATCACATGTGGAGTGCGCTTTCTGCAATCGACAGACTCAAGAATATCATAGGTAAATAAAGATGGAAAATAAGGAAGTCAGGAGAAAGAAAGCTTTGAGCACTCATATCGAACATATGGGAAACAAAGAAACAATCAAGCGAAGAAAATTCATGGAGTTAGCTTATAGGTAGAAAAGCAGAAAATGGCTTCTCCTCTGCTCCTACAGGCGGGTTTTGACTCGCGAGATGCATTTTCTGCCAAACTATCAAGGTGAAGAAGTTTTGAAGGATAATCCATCCCATAAGAGATCTGGCATATAAAAAGGCCAATGGAATCAATATATATCATTTTGGCACCCCTATGGGCCAGAATTTTCCTTTGGCAGATTTTCAGATAGAGAGCACTACAAAAGTATTTTTCTGCCCAAAGGAGAAGCGGAAAGGTAATTTTCTGCTGCTTCAATAAAGTTACCGTTATGGTTACTAAAGTAAAAAAAATGTTTCCTAACGGCACGTAAAGCAAAGTAATTAATTCAAATAAGGCCGTTTTACTTTGTAATAGACTTGTTCATTAATATAGAGGTCTTTTCATTCATGTGCCACGAGAATTTGGCTGTTAAACGGTAAGAATTCAAAAAGTATAAAATCAATTGGAGATTTCAAACTGGAACCACCATTGTTCACCAAATTGCTTGAATTTGAAGTAGCTAAGACCAGTTGCTCATTGTCTCTGTATCCTGAAGAGAAATTCGAATCTCTAGTTCGAAACTCATACTCACATGGCTTCTAGATTTGTGGGATTCGATGGAATGAATGGAATTATCTCCAAGTGGCATAAAATCTCAGATACCTCACTAAAATTCTTTGACATGTAGAACTTCCAGAACAGATTGAGAGTGGAGTATATGCACCTTATTATAGAGAAGCTTAAGGAGAGCGGGTTAGTTGAAGCCGCCGGTTTTCCTATAGCCATTCAAGCTCCTAAATTGGTCCTAGAATGTATAGCCTGATACAACTCAGACACCAAGAAAATTCTCCTAGCTAATAACATGGTGCTCCTCTCTATTGATAGAGAGTCTATCCAAAATTCCCTCTGTATTCTAGAGCAAGTGGAATACTCTAAGATGACTTATAGTCAGGCGGTCTCTGAATATTCAGCAAAGAGACCGGTATGGAAGAGAGAGATCATGAAGTCATAGTTTAAAGAACCCAAGAGTGCCAAGGGCAGGTTGTCCAAAACATTATTCAGTGCAAATTTGAATCCAGAGATTGTGGACTTCCTGGTATTGCTTCATAGGATTAGAGGTGAGAGCAAAGCTCTTAATTTTGTTGAACAACATTTCTTCCTGGTCTAGATAATCTTCTCCCAGCATCACTTCATTGACTGGGCCCTTATGGTGAGTGAGAACCTCTTAGATGCCCTCAATAGGGCCATGTTCCTATTATGCCCTACATTCCCATCCCTACATTTGGTGTGCAAAATGTTGGGTCCCCCTTTTTTTACTTTTTGATTTTGGCTCTTGCCTTGTCTTTTCCTTTTTTTTTTTTCCTTCTCTGGGGTTTTCTTCCCCGCGGTGTTGTTTTATTTTGTTGGTCTCTCATGTCTCTGGGGCCCGGTCCTAGAGTTGGTTGTTCTTTGTCAGGAGCTAGATTCCAGACTCTAGGATTCTTAGCCACAATGTCTTCTTTCCTTAAGTTAGTATCATTGCAAAAAATCCTTGGGCCAGAAGTCCAGAGGTCTGTCTGTCTGGAGTTTGCACAAGGAAAGGTAACTTGCTTTTACTGTGGGTATAAATAGAAGTTACCTATCATTTTCACAATTACCATGATTAAACACTTAAGCATTCTAAGCGATTTTAGAGTGATTTACAATGATTTAACAGTAATCCAGTGCTAACCATTCTAAGCTTTTCTGAGCAATTATGGGTGGTTTTTGGTGGAAGGTTGTGATCGCTTGGTAGTTGAAGCTGTTGTAGAGCATTCACGGTGGTTTCCTTTCCTTTCCCTTCTTCATTTTAAGGTTGGTGCCTTCTCTCCATTTGGCTTTCCTGCTTTCTAGTTTTGTTTGGTCTCGTGTTGTCCCATCTTGGTTGTGTCATCTTGTGTTTCTTTCTGGTTTGCTGCCCGTTGGTGGGTCGTCCCTGCCAGAGGGTTGTCCGCCCTCTGTGGAGGTGTAGCATAGCCTGTGGGTAATGTAAAAGTTGTAAATATTCTGTATATTCTCTATTTCTATAAATATCTACATTCTATATATGTGTATATTTGGTGTATATCTATTATGTATCCTTTCGGTCTACATGTATATACTCTTTGGCTTTAATGTATATTATGTGTATTCTGCATGGTAGTTTTTCAAGCTCACCATGCTGTGTTTGTTTCTGGTTTTTTAGTTGTGAGCTCGCTCTGTGTAAAATACCACCTGGTTAAAACTTGGCTCTTAGCCAGTTTCAAATAGGTGGTTTTCTCTCTCCTCTATAAACTAGCCTGACTTTCATTTATGTCCCATGTGCACATTTAAATTTGTCCAAGTGGCCTTCACTTTTCACGCATTCAGACAGTTGGTTCCACCACCATCACCATAACTCCCATTTATTACTCGCCTACGTGGTGCCCACGTAGGTCTAACGGCTCACTTTTTATGCACACCTTCCAATGGTTACTTCCCCGAGCTCCGAGTCCCTTGCCATCACCCATCCAGTGTCTTTCTTTTAATAAGTGTGATAAAACCCCCAAACCCAGATGGTTAGTTAAATTTCTAAGTTCGCAATACATCTATGCTTTCCAAAGTTTTTGAACGAAGCTAACTTCTAAGGGGAAGCAAGCGCCACGATGGTAAGATCTCAAGACCCTAGATTTTTTGTTTATCTATGCGTTCTGATGGTCACCTTGCCTTGCAGGTTTCTAGAGCAGCAAAACTTGCAAATATGTCTGAAGCTTCCGCATCCTCACCACCCAGAAATTCAGACTTACCTTCTACAGTGGTTACTAGGGCGGCAGTTAGATCCAAGATGAAAAAGGCCCTGGAGAAACTGCCTATGAGCCTAAAATATGTGAGAGATAGAGTCATCATGGGCTCAAAGATTGAGTCCAGAGTCTAGTCAATCACCGACACCAGTGTCAAGACATGGCCCGAAATGCAAGCCTTGGTGAAGATTATGTACATTCAAAGACAGGCCGGAGATCCATTGTCCATTCAAATCAAGAACTCTAGGCTTCTCAAGGCAGCTTGTTTCTCATGTTTTGTGTAGTCACTAGAGCTCATTCTCACACTTGTAGTGCACTACAACACATCTATCTAGGCTGTTATGCTCACAGCCCTGGAGCCAATAGGGTACCCTGCTCCCATGGTGTCCCTCGATCCTGATACCTTCCAGAGGGACTTGGGGATCCCCCAATTTGACAAACCAGCCATAGTCACCCAGTCAGATGCCTTGGCCCAATTCACTCAGTTGGAGGAAGAGACCCGTATATACCTGAACAATCATTGGCTAAAGACCCCAAAGAGGGATCCCAAGAGGATGAAGCTAGAAATCCCTAGGGCCAAATTTAAAGAAAGCATCCAAATAGGGATGATAGTCTTATGCCGGGTCTTTAGACAACAACATGCCCAAGAATTTTCTAGGTGGATGTACTAGTTTTTGTTGGGTATCAGCATGGGTGAGGAGTATTTTGACTGGGCTGCCATAATCTCCAACCATGTGGACTCCTAGTTCCTTCAACTAGCCAAGAAGAAGAATTTTTATATGACTTCTTATGTTCTTTGGGCCCTGGCACAATAACGGCCCCACACCAATTGGTTACTTACAGAGGGCGTGCTCGGGATCAGCCTAGGATAGAAGGCCCCTTGGGACCATTTCCCACAAATCCAATGGGAGGCCATCTTCCCCAATTTTTTCCAAGTAAACGATGTCTTCATTTACTACAACCTACTCACACCCACCCGGGATGCGAGATACCACCTATCCACAGAGGTGATGAATTTGGTGCAGAGTTATGGACATTATTATATACAGTTTCAACATCACACATACATTAGGGTGACTGGCTTCTCTGGGAAACCCTACTTGTTTCCTAAACACTGCGGGGACAAGATAATTCTCCTGGAATATTGTAGGAAGATAATGAAGCTACATGCACTCTTTGCCTTGAAGAAGGTAACAAATAT
The DNA here is from genome assembly GCA_018584345.1 of Thuja plicata. NCBI lineage: Eukaryota > Viridiplantae > Streptophyta > Pinopsida > Cupressales > Cupressaceae > Thuja > Thuja plicata. The sequence goes on along the minus strand of MU225712.1, from coordinate 1,100,510 downwards.
TTCATTACCAATCACTTGTGGGAATTATTCATGCAATCTGACCGTCACAAAAGAGATGGATAATGAGCTTAAATGCTTTAACCTAGCAAAATTTTACTTGTCGCGAAAATAGTTTCATCCGCATGGAAAAATTGCAATGGCACTTCCCTGGGCATCAAAGCCCCATCAATATCACATGGAGGACTTCTGGGAAGACTACCAAGATGATGTGGAATTTTGGGGGTAGCATTATGTCAGAATGACCGCAGGAATAATGGAAAGATTGAAGCTTTGGAGATTCCTAGAAGATTTCTCAGACACTGGCTCCACAGAGGATCTACAGTATAGAGCAAAGGGGATCGATAAATTGGCCCTTCCACCAGTGAATTGGGATGTCCAAGAAGGGCCCACGATTGAAGAGTTCACTCACAATGTAGTTAAACACAGCCACCTCTACTTCAAGAAGGTGTGCCCCAAGAGTGTCCACCGGTCGGCCCAGCCAATACCCAAGTTAACCCCGGGGGCTAGCACTTCTTCAGGGGGAGTTGATGAAGGAAAGGGAATAGAGACAACTCTGACCTCACAAGAAATCTCCATAAAGGAGAAAATAAAGCAATCGGTGGTGGCCTCCCAACAAATGAAGGAGAATTTAATGACATGGCAAGCCACCCTGGTACTCATGGCCAGACCAATTCATTCCCCCTCCTCCCCTTCACTGGCATCATTAATGATTAAGGCAACAAGGGTGGACCCGGCAGAACAAGCAGCAATAAGGGATGCGGGGCCTCCCTTAGTCACCCAGAGAAAGAAGAGGCTTAACCAAAAGCCTAAGGCAGAGTCAGAGCTAGCGATATCCCAGACCCCATAGGTTGAGATCCTTTCTTTCAACTCCCCTGAGCTAGAAAAGGAACCAGAGCCTGCCGATGTCCCAGCCAACCCTCCTTCGTAGGATGAGTTTGATGATGTTTTTGCAACCGATGAGTTTGGGAACCTGCAGGGGGACATCAAGCAGACAGAGGCTGAATTCCCAGCATAAGAGGAAGCTGAGGAACAAGAACCTACACAGGAGCAGGAGGAGAAGATGGAAGAAGAGAAAGAGATAGAGCAGGAGATCACCTCCGAGGTCCCAGAGATACAAGATACAGGGGTGGACCAGCCGAAGCAGAGTGAACAAATGACATTCGTTGAGGGAACCAAACCTATAGGAGCAACCGTAACCTCAGCCACTATGTTCCAAGTGCCACTCCCTGGAGTGACCTTTGGTCAGGTGATAACCATAGCCTAAATGTTAAATCTTGGCTTGGTACCTCCCCCATTGCCAAAGGATATACCAATAGAAGAAGAAATCCCAGTGACAGAGCCCGAAGAACAAGGAGAGAAACAAGAGGAAGAAACCCCCAGCATGGCCAATAAGGGTCTAGATGAGACAAAAGATGTAGAGGAAAAGGCAGAAGAAATAAGTGTCACCAGGAAAATTTTGTGAACGAAACCCAAGATGAAGAGGAAGAGTCGGGTGAGACTCACACAACTAAGGAGGAACAACAATAAGACACCAGGGAAGAACCCAAGGAATAGAATTTGGAAAAAAAAGCCACCCCTACCACCTCAGTGGTTGGTTGAGAGAAAGAAGAAAAAGGCCCCATCCACCCCTAGAGCTCATCTCTCCTTGGCCAAAATGATGGCTCAGGTCCAGGGCCCACCGAAGGCCAAGAAAGCCTGGACGGTTCATACTCTTCGAACTGGGTCAGGAGGAGAAATAGTCGCAGTTGTTGTAACACCTCCCCCAAACATTGATGAGGCAACTACCGAAGCCACAGATTATGATATCATGGAGATATCTATGGGGAAAAGAGGAAAACAAGGCAAAGTGAACCTGTTAAAAGAAGCGACCAGAGCCGTGGAGGCCCAATATGAAAAGGAGGCCCAAAGGCTCAAAGTGGAAAAGGAAAAGACAAAAAATCTTATGGGATTGCTTACTAATTTTCCCCCGCCTATCAATTCCATTCTTCTAGAGGCCTCCACATCTGATTCACCATTACCACAGAGTGACATAGACTCCCTATGAGCAATGAAGAAGAAAGCCCAAGAGGTCGATGAGTGGGTCGCTCTGCAGATAGGAAACACCCGACGCTTCTTGATATCCACCCTCCTGGACTTGTATACAACATGACATGTTCTGCATCAAGTAGAGATTATTATCAACCTATGGGAGGGTGATATGAAAAATTATTAGGTGTGGAAGGTAGAACTTGAAGAACTCCTCAGCCTTGGGGAGGGAATGGTCTCTGAGTTCAGGATTCTATGGGAAGAATCATTCAATTTTGTGAGGACCCAGCACTCCAGACTTGACCTCACATTGGAGGTGCTGAAACAACTGGTAGGGGTTCTGCATGATAAGATCAACATGGTTCAGTATTCTTCAAATATGTATAAGGCTTTTGTCACAAAGGTCTCTGGAGCTGACCCATTTAGCACTGACACATGCACTCTAGAGGAATACATTTTGGGTAAGTTTGATGAATTAATGGAGTCCAAGTATCAGTCCCTGGAGGGAGTGGATGGGACTCAAATGGCGAGATTAAATCACATGATCCTTAGTGGCCATGATGCAGAAAAATGGCTAATGAATTCAAGAATAATGTTCCAAAGCTAGGAGAATAGATTAAGGCGGCTAAGTACCGACAGTCTGGCCTCGAAGAGATTGATGAGGATGGAATCTCTCACCTCCTCCAAACCTTCAATGATAACAAGAAACAATAAATTTTCTCTGGGAACTGGAGAAAACCAAAGAATTTTGTATTCTTTATTCTTTCAAGACATAAGTTCCTAGATCCCGAAGTCCAAGATCCTACATTTTTGTATTCTTTTGGTGATCTGTGTTCCATTCCCTGAGGCTAACCAGTCACTTTCAAGCTGTTAATAAAGGTTGTCAAAGGATGTCAGAGGGCAGATAGCTAAACCAAGGCATGTTGAATCAATGGCAGCCTTCTGATAGATGATCTTCACAAGGTGTCACTTCAGATATACACCTGGCACATTGGAGACAGGGCGCCACATTTTCCATTTATGAGGCACGTAGCCTCAATCCCCGGGGGATTATATTTCTTCCTTCTCTTTATCAGCTCTCTTCTTGAGGCCAATTCTTCCACTCCACCTTCTTGTCTCATTCTTCTGACATGCCAAGCCTATTCCATCTCAAGGCCTTTTGTAGAGTGGCGCAGGTAGTATCGGTCACCAGATAATATATTCTATTGTACAGTGTAATGTAAATTAGGGTTAGGGTTAGATGAAAATGTGTATAAATAGTAAGTCTAGCCCTTTTCCAAGGATCAACAAAATTGATGATTTTGTAGTCCATAGTAATAGAGAAGCAGTATTTCTATTTCAGTTGCAGACCTCAATGCTCCTTGGTCTTTAAGTTTTCAATAGATTAGATGCTCCCTTGGAGCCACCATTGTACTATGCACCAGTGCTTTCTAGGAGGAATATTAATGAAGAGGAGATGGTTCTTGCAATAAAATTGTTGGCACTTTGTCTTCTAAGTTAATGGTATTTAATGTTTTAAGTTCTTCATGTCTTCTGCTCTGATAGTTTAAGTAGATTAACGACCTCCTTTCCCTTACTACTAATCAAATATGAACTGATGGTTGTGTATTTCTTCGGTATTTAGTATAGTATATCAGAGCATTATTGATGTATGGAATGTCTAAACATAACTATAAGCAGATGGAATACTTCTAATGATGTAGGATCTTTTTGATTTATTTGCTAAGTGTAGAATGCTTGGAGGAACCCCACCTTACTGAATCTCCAGAGAGGATGAGTTGAAGAAACTAGCTATCCCCCTTGAAAATAGTCACATCTCCCAATCAAGCCCCACACCATCATTACCTGACACCCAGGTGCTTGGAGGCCCGAGGAATCCCATTTCCCTGGATAACCTTTGTAGGCAGAGTTGGCTGGTACCCCAGTACCCAGTGACAACTTATGACTGTTGGCGGACCTGGTCACCAAAACCCTGTCAGCAAAAATTGGTGCTAGAAGGAGGGCATGAACTCATCCCCCTCCTGAGATTTCAAGTTTACACCTCCTGAGGGTTCCCCAAGCCATAGTTTTAGGAGTCAAACCTTTAGTGGGATTGGGTCTTTCTCCCCAGTGAAATTTGAGAGAATCCTTAGGTTATCCCCAAACTCCAGAAAGTTTGTCAAACTCAAGCCTCCTGCTTGAAAGAAATAGACCCTAAAAACCACACTAGCCACTATTGTCTGGGGGTCCAGCATACCTCAGAATACCCAAAATTCTTAGACAATCCTGGGGACCCGCGCTCAAACTACTCAAAATCCAATTCCCCATATTACTGCATACTTTGGTAACACCGGGTCTCCTATGGGAACTTTTTTAGGCACAATCAATGACTTACCCTCACACCCAGAGAATATTTGCCCATGATATGAGCACTTAGGCTCACAAACCATAGAAGAACACTTATAGGCATACAAGGATGCCATGAACCAACACCAAATCCAACATGAAGATGTTGTGACTCAGGTGTTTCCCCTGTCCTTAGGATAGGGTGAGCTGAGCTGGTACCTAAACCTTCCTGCCAACTCCATCAAAAGTTGGCAGGACATGGAGGACACCTTTCTAGCTACCTTTCACATGCATGTGGACCCAGCTTGGTACCATAGCCAGTTCATCTCCATCAGGAAGGAACCCAATGAACCTCTTACAACATTCAACCATCGATTCCATTGTGCCTTAAAGCGGTGCATGGGCCCTTTCATTTCATCCCTGAAAGTAACCATATAGACTTATCTTAACATGATGGACCCCTTCATTGCTACTCTCCTTTGGAGAAAAGCCACCACAGTTGACCGGGATACTTTGACAAAGGTTTACAACCTAGCCTTAGAGCTGTCCCATGGCCTCAACAAGTCCCTGGGCGGGATTGGGTAGAAGACACCCTTCAACATGACCCCTAGAAGAACTATGTATGCAAGAGGATATAACCCCAATTTGGCAATAGGTGCCCCCGCAATGGAAATGAATCCCCCGCCACCACTGATAGACCAGCAGGCCCGGTACGTTTACCCATCACAGACTCAGTCAATACCAGGTCCAAAAGTCTTCCCTTGGAATCAGCCGCAGCAGGCACAATAACCTCATACACAACTACCCAGAGTGCCCTTCTTTCAGTCATCCACTGCTAGAGGATTGCCGCCCTTGACTTCGGTGAATACTCCTGCCTTCCCGGGAAACCAACAACAACAACTGTCACACTGTGATGCAAACACATAGTTGATTGCCAAGGTTGAGTCCCTCTAGCAAATGTTATCTACCTTGACTGTGGACATGGGTCAACTAAAGGCAGGGTCCTATGGACCCCAGAATTCTAATTCCTAGATAGGGAACATCTTCTCCGGCCAACAAAACAACAATGTCAGGGGAAGAAACTTCAACAACGGGCCTCGGCCCAATCAATAGCAATGGAAAAATAATGTGAACACCAGAGGTCTGCCTCCAAATCAAAATTCCAATCAGAGTGGTGCTGGACCATCACATTTTACACCAGTCATGGACTTCCAGCCCATGACCAATTGGTGTAGATTGCACGACATAGGCTCCCACAATGAGGTAAATTGTGCCACACTAGAGAAGGTCATCATGATCTCCCAGTTGGACAGACAACAATTGCATGATGCTACTCCCCCAAAGCCTCCTATGCAAGAGTCAACCCACAATGCCTTCACCTGTGAGACCATCTTCTTCGGAACTTTCAAGGAAGATGAAGAAGAATCTAAATTGTAGGTATTCTTTGATGAATCGATCCCACCCTTTGAGGCCAATGCCTTCACCAACCGACAGACTCCATACAATACTCAAATTCAAGCTGGTAAAGGACTAGCTTACATGCCAACACCCCCCACTAGGGATACTCCTCCCCGGGATAATACAAATGATCGACCTGCCCCTCTAAAAGGTTCTAGCTCTAACCAAGTGAAAGACCTGGCCGAGAGAAGTCACCAATTCCTAGGAGGAAGATTTGACATTACAAAGGCATTAGAGAAGACCACCACCTCCATGACCCTGATGGAGGTTTTGCTGAACTGTCCCGAGTAGAAGAAATCTCTTTTAAAGCTCTTGGGAAACCCAAAATTTGTCAGTCACCCACCCAAGATTGTCCCTTTTGAAGACACCAATGTGGCTATCTTCCAGGGAAACAATGAAGATCCTCCCTTCCTACTAGGCCTAAATATCCAAGGCAAAAACATACACAACTACCTAGTAGACTCTAGAGCTTTGGGCAACATCATGGCCCTTTCCATATGCCAGAAGCTTAGATTCCATCCCACCTCATCTAATGGCACAGTGATTTAATTAGACAAAATAGCTATGAAAATGGTGGGGGAACTAAAGAACATCTGGATACAGCTTATCCAAGACCCCAGGATAGCCAGCATAATTGACATCCAAGTGGTGGACATCCCAGAGACTTACAGGATGTTATTGAGTCAAAATTGGTCTAAGTCCCTGAATGGATACTTTTCGATTGACTTCTCCCACTTATGGCTCCCCTGGGAAGGAGAATCAAACAAAATTTGGGTTGAAAGTGAGCCTCAGATGAAGCAGGCCCTTACCGAGGTCGGGAGGGTTAGTGAGGTCTTCTTCTCTGAGACTTCCCCTGGGGTGTATCGACCATTTGAAATCTTAACATTCAATTTCACCCCCAGGGAGGATCCCATAATTATGCAGAGAACCCAAGACCTAGAAGAAAATTTGAGGGTTGAGGTTGACTCTCAAGGTGCCGCAGTGACCCCCACTACACTCTTGTCTAGTACTTGGTGCCAAGTACACTATCAAAAACATTCAGAATTAGAGTGTGAACTCTACCTTTCTGTCGCTACCCAGCACATCGATGCCTCCCAAAATAAAGAATGCACAACTGATCCCTCAGAATCCTGTGTCCTTGCCAGAAGCACTTCTTCAGTACCAGCTCCCCGAGAATCCCAAATTTAAACTCCTCCAGAGGAAAACCTCATTCAGGCACCAACAGTGCAAGAGGAAACTCCTCCCTAGTCTCCCAAGAACAATCCAAAGGCTACTCACGCTCCCCAACTCCAGAATGTGAATAACAATTTGTGGACCCTTAATTTTGATGGGTCCCGATCCAAACAAGGCTGCAGGGCCAGGGTAGAATTATTCAACCCATGAGGGAAATCCTTCCTCACATCCTACAGACTGCAGTTCAACTGCACCAATAATGTTATGGAGTACAAGGCTCTGGTCCTTGGACTCTTATTTGCATTAAGGAAAGGAATCACCCAGCTCCAAGCCCTGGGTGATTCAGAGTTGGTTGTCAAACAGGTCCGGAGTCAATACACATGTCATGACAAAAGGCTAGCTGCATATCGCAATCAGGCATGGAACCTTATTGAAGATTTTGATGCCTTTAGCATTTATCTTATTCCCGAACGATAGAATTATGTCCCGGATGCCCTAACTATTTCCGCCAGCACACTTGAGCCCATCGCCAGCTCGCGACTTCAGAGATTCTCAGTTGAGATGATCCCCACCCCATCCATTCCAGATAATGTCACCCACTTTCAGGTTTTTGAGGATGATCAGCATATCCTAGCTTTCATGGCCAATGTTGGTGTCTTTGAGGATCAGATAGTGGAAAAACGAGACCATGACAATACTGGATAGGGTGATGAAGATGATGGGATCATGGACCTACCCACTAACACCATCCCGAAGGGGATGGTCACGCTTGAATGAATCTTTGACTCAGACCCTTAGGGATAATAAAAGATGTCATCCTCCTCTGAGGGAGGGAAATTCAAAAAAGTAAACATCGGTTAGCCCGGTGAAGAAAAGATGATACACATTGGTACCTCTTGCTCCCCTGTGGAGAAGGAGAAGATTCTCGCAGTTCTCTGAGAATACATAGATGTAATTGCATGGGGATATGAGGATTTGAAGACATACAAAACATCCATTATGACTCATACCATTCCCCTGAAACCTGATGCTAAGCCTTTTCGGCAAAAGAAATGACTAGTCAACCCACTGATCGAGCCTCTAATTCGTTAAGAGGTGGAAAAATTGATGTCGGCCTGGATAATCTTTCCAATCTGACACACTATGTGGGTTTCCAATCTAGTCCCTGTGAGAAAGAAGAGTGGTCAAATTAACCTTTGTGTGGATTTTTGAAACTTGAATAGGGCCTCCAAGAAGGATAATCACCCTCTCCCCTCCTTGGAGGAGGTGTTGCAGATCATAAATGGATCCCAAATGATGTCGTTCTTGGATGGGTACTCCGGGTATAACCAAGTCATGGTTAAGTACAAAGATAGAGAGAAAATAGAATTCACCACCAAGTGGGGAATGTTTGCATACAGGAGGATGCCCTTTGGTTTAATTAATGTAGGGGCCACATTTCAAAAGGCTATGGACATCGTGTTCGAGGGCCTTGTGAACCGGTGCATAATCATCTACATGGATGATTTGACCATATTTTCTCAGGACAGGCATGACCATTCTACCGACCTCACCTAGATCTATGAGAGATGTCACCAGTATGGAATATCCCTCAACCCCAAGAAGTGCATATTCGGGGTCACTGAAGGGAAGTTACTTGGGCATATCATCTCTGAGAAGGGCATATCCATTGACTGTGAGAGAGTTGAAGCGCTGCTAAACTTACAAATGCCCGACAATAAGAAAGAGATGCGATCTTTCTTCGGAAAGATCAATTTTGTCTAGAAGTTCATCATAGGATTCACCAAGATAGTTAAACCACTCAATGAAATGATGAAAAAGGTTACCAAGATTGAGTGGAGTCCTGAAGCAAAGAAAGCATTTGCCCAGATCAAAAAAATGATAACGGAGGTGCCTATCTTGGCTAGTCCACACTACTCCCTTCCATTTTACATTTACTCCTTTGCTTCACCACATTCTACCACGGTAGTGTTGACTCAAAAGGTTGAAAGGGAAGAACAACCCATAGCTTTCATGAGCTCCCCCTTCAAGAACACAGAAGTCTGGTACTCATCACTGGAAAAACAGGCCTTTGCTCTTGTGTGTGCTGTGAATAAATTTTGGCATTACATTCTCTGGAGCAAGGTGCATACCATCATCCCAGACCAAGCTGTGAAGTCTCTGCTGATGCAGAGTGAGTTGGGTAAAAGATAGGGGAAATGGATGGCCATCCTCCAAGAATATGACTTAGAAATGCAGCCCATGAAGATAGTCCGAGGCCAGGGACTAAGTCGAGCAATAGTAGAAGAGGCTCCCCACATAGAATGTCAAACTTACACAGTGGAGTCTATCACTCGAGACCTGTGGTATACCGATCTGGTATACTTACTATTGAACAACAAATGTCCAAAGAGGTTACCTCCCAATAAACACTGCACCCTACGGATGAAAAGTGCTCACTTCATGATCAAAAACTCTACACTTTATTACAGGAACTACGAGGGAGTGTACCTTCGGTGCATTGACAGAGACCAAGCTACGAAGATGATCGATGAATTCCATGGGCAGGTTGGAACCAGGCATGGCTTAGCCGAAACCACCACCCATCAGATCCTCTAGGCCAGGTACTATTGGCCATTTATATTTAAAGATGTTTACACTCACATTCGAAGATGCCACACTTGCCAAACCATAGTGCATTGTGAGCGTAACCCAACTATGCCTTTACAACCAGTCTTCGAGGCTAGGCCATTCGCCCAATGGGAATTTGACTTCATTGGGGAAATCAACCCCAACTTGTCTGCCAACCACCGATACATCCTAACTACTACAGATTACTGCACCTAGTGGTTGGAAGCTATACCTTGCAAGAATAACACGACAGACATAGTTATTAAATTCTTGGAAGAAAACATCGTCACAAGATTTGGGATGCCCTTCACCTTAGTATGTGACAATGGTCCGACATTTTCTTTGGCATAATTACTTGAGTGGACCTACAATCAGAAGATCACTCTGAATTTTTCCAGCAACTATTACCCCCAGGGGAATGGTGTTGCTGAATCTACGAATAAAAATCTACTTGAAGTAATCAAACACCTACTAGAATAGAATCCCTAGGATTGGCACCAAAAGTTGAGATTCACCCTCTAGGTGGATTGCATTCAAATTAAGGCTGCCCTAGGAATGTCCCCATTCCATCTGGTTTATGGCTAGAACCCAGTATTCCCAATCAACTTACAAATCCCAGTTTTGCAGTTTATGCAGGAATTTAGCAACCGGGATAACATCATGGAGGTTCAGCTCCTAAATCTGGTGCAGATGGAAGAACAGTGAGACATAGCCCTTGAACATTTTACGTGTCATCAGGCTATGGTAAAATGGTGGTTTGATCGCAAAGCCCAATACAAGGCTTTTTAGATTTCAGACTTGGTCCTGCTGTGGGACAAGGCCCAGGAAAACAAAGGCAAGCATACTAAGTTCCAATGGCTCTGGCTTGGAACCTACTTAATCTCATAAATCTATGGGGGAAATACCTACCACCTTAACATAATGACTGGAGAACCTATCCCATTACCCGTTAATGGACAGTTTCTCATACATTATTTTGAATAAGGTGGGTTTGCCCAAATTTGTATTTTATGTAAAATTCCTAGCTTGTAGATATTTCTTTCTCGGTGCCTTGTTGGGAGGTGCCTTGCCTTGTAAATATTCTTGTTGGTTGTCATCTAGGGTAGTCCTTTTTCTTTGGTTGTTTTCATTTTTGTTTCTGGTCTTCTTTCCGGGTTTCGGCGTTTTGTTCTCTCTTGTAAGGATTGGAATGCTTCACATAAACTCTGGTCTCCGGGATGATGTCAGTAGCATGGTGAACTTTGGAATCTATTGTTATCATAATGGAATCGGTCTGGGCTCTGAAGTTATTTTACAAGTTTGGCAGTACATTTTGAGCAATCTTCATCAGGTTTATTTCTAGAAATCTGGCAATCAATAAAATAAAAATGAAGGACAAGTAATCGGACACATCGAGGGTAGATCGGTCACACTAAGTTGGTTGACCTAAGTCTAAAATTTTAAAGGATTCTTTCTAGGTCTGGAGTTTTATCCCCCATTCAACATATAAAAATCAATGGAAGGGTGAAAGGAGTACCGCCATTAAAATTAGCTAAGCTTAAGCTTGATGGTGAAAGAAGTACCACCCTCCCACCCAAAAACATACAAAATAACAAGAAAAGGAAGTGGGACATAAGGCTCCGGTCTCTGGGAGAAATGAGAAAATTGGATGACTTCATGGTCTGATGTACTTAGTGCCTCTTCTCTAATTCTCCCAGAGGTCATCTTCTTGATTCCCTTCCAAAGCACACACTTCACCACTGATGAAAAGATCACAGGTTAAATCACGCTCGGCTAGATTTTCTCAAACATGCTACTCTTTGCAAGTAAGATGCTTTGAGGTAGTGATTTGTTCCATTTTTTGCTAATCAAAGATTTTATAGTTCTCAAATGCACTATGGCATTCATCCCAAATAGTCACCTTTTGTTATGCCTTGCATCCCCATCCCTACATTTTATGTGCAAAATGTTGGGTCCCCCTTTTTTTTCTTTCTACTTTTGGCTCTTGCCTTGTCTTTTCCTTCTCTGGGGTTTTCTTCCCCACGGTGTTGTTTTGTTTTGTTGGTCTCTCGTGTCTCCGGGGCCCGGTCCCAGAGTTGGTTGTTCTTTATCGGGAGGTGGCTTTCAAACTCCAGGATTCTTCGCTGTGATGTCTTCTTTCCTTAAGGTAGTATTATCGCACGCAATCACTGGGCCCGGAGTCTGAAGGTCTGTCTGTCTAGAATTTGTGAAAGGAAAGGTAACTTGCTTTTACTATGGGTATAAATAGAAGTTACCTTTCATTTTCACAATTACCGTGATTAAACACATAAGCATTCTGAGTGATTTTAGAGCAATTTACAGTTATTTAATGGTAATCCAGTGCTAACCATTCTGAGCCTTTTTGAGTAATTGTGGGTAGTTTGTGGTGGCAGGTTGTGATCATTTGGTGGTTGAAGCTATTGCAGAGCATTCGCAGTGGTTTCCTTTCCTTGCCCTTCTTTATTTTTAGGTTGGTGCCTTCTCTCTGTTTGGCTTTCTTGCTTTCTGGTTTTGTTTGGGCTTGTGTTGTCCCATCTTGGTTGTGTCATCTTGTGTTTCTTTCTAGTTCATTGCCCATTGGTGGGTCAGCCTTGCCAGAGGGTTGTTCACCCTCTGTTTAGGTTTAGCATAGCCTGTGGGTAATGTAAAAGTTGTAAATATTTTGTATATTCTCTATTTTTGTAAATATTTGCTTTCTATATATGTGTATATTTGGTGTATATCTATTGTGTATCCTTCTATTCTGCATGTATATACTCTTTGGCTTTGATGTATATTCTATTTATTCTTCCTAATAGTTTGTCGAGCTCACCATGCTACGTTTTTTTTTGGTTTTCTAGTTGCGAGCTCGCTCTGTGCAAAATACCACCTGGTTGAAACTTGGCTCTAGGCCGGTTTCAAACAGGTGGTTTTCTCTCTCCTCCATAAACCAACCTAACTTTCATTTATGTCTCATGCATGCATTCAAATTTGTCCAAGTGGACTTCACTTTTCATGCATTTAGATAGTTGGTTCTGCTACCATCACCATAACTCCCATTTATTGCTCACCTACGTGGCACCCACGTAGATCTAATGGCTCACTTTTTATGCACACCTTCCAATAGTTAATTCTCTGGGCTCTGGGTCTCTTTCCATCACCCATCCAGTGTCTTTCTTTTACTAAATGTGATAAAACCCCTGGACCCAGATGGTTAGTTAAATTTCTAAGTTCACAATATATCTATGCTTTCCAAATTTTTTTAACGAAGCTAACTTCTTAGGGGAAGCAAGCGCTGTGATAGTAAGATATCTGGACCCTAGAGTTTTTGCTTATCTATGCATTCTGATGGATGCCTTGCCTTGTAGGTTTCCAAAGTAGCAAAACTTGCAAATATGTCTGAAGCTTCCGCATCCTCACCACTCGAAAGTCTGGAGTTACCTTCTACGGCGGTTACCAGGGCGGCAGTTAGATCCAAGATGGAAAAGGCCCTGGAGAAACTGCCTATGAGCCTGAAATATGTGAGAGACTGAGTCATCATGGGCTTAAATATTGATTCTAGAGTCCAGTTCATCACTGACACCAGTGTCGGGACATGGCTCAAAATGCAGGCCTTGGTGAAGATTATGTACATTCAAAGACAGGCCAGAGATCCATTAGCCATTCAAATCGGGAACTCTAGGATTCTCAAGGCAACTTGTTTCTCATGCTTTTTGTAGTCACTAGAGCTCATTCTCACACATGTGGTGCACTATAACACATCTATCTGGGCTGTTATGCTCGTAGCCTCGAAGCCAACAAGGTACCCTACTCCCATGGTGTCCCTCGATCTTGATACCTTCCTGAGGGGCTTGGGGATCCCCCAATTTGACAAACCAGCCATAGTCACCTGGTCAGATGCCTTGGCCCAATTCACTCAATTGGAGGAAGTGGCTTGTATATACATGAACAATCATTGGCTAAAGACCCCAAAGAGGGATCCCAAGAGGATGAAGCTGGGAATCCCTAGGGCCAAATTTAAAGAAAGAATCCAAATGGGGATGATAGCCTTATGCTGGGTCTTCGGACAACAACATGCCCAAGAAGTTTCTGGGTGGATGTACTACTTTTTGCTGGCTATCAACATGGGCGAGGAGTATTTTGACTGGGCTTCCATAATCTCCAACCATGTGGACTCCTAGTTCCTTCAATTGGCCAAGAAGAAGAAGTTTTATATGACTTCTTATGTTCTTTGGGCCTTGGCACAACAATGGCCCCACACCAGTGAGTTACTTATAGAGAGCGTGCTCAGGATCAGCCTGGGACAAAAGGCCCCTTGGGACCATTTTCCACAAATCCAATGGGAGGCCAACTTCCCTACTTTTTGGCGGGTAAACAATTTCTTCGTTTACTACAACCTACTCACACCCACCCAGGATGTGGGATACCACCTATCCACAGAGGTGATGAATTTGGTCTGGAGTTACAGACATTATTATATATAGTTTCAACAGCACACATACATTAGGGTGACCAGCTTCTTTGGGAAACCCTACTTGTTGCCCAATCACTACGGGGACAAGATAATTCTCATGGAATATTGCAGGCAGATAATGGAGCTGTATGCACTCTTTTCCTTGAAGAAGGTAACAAATATTCCATTCCCAATCACTTGTGGGAATTATTCATGTAGTCTGACCACCACAAAAGAGGTAGATAATGAGCTTAAATGCTATAACCTAGAAGAATTTTACTTGGTGCAAAAACAGTTTGATCCACATGGAAAAATTGCAACGGCACTTCCCCGGGCATCAGAGCCCCATAAATATCACATGGAGGACTTCTGGGAAGATTTCCAAGATGACGTACAAGTCTGGGGGTGGTATTATGTCATAATGACTGCAAGAATGATGGAAAGATTGAAGCTCTAGAGATTCTTAGAAGACTTCTAAAACAATGGCTCCACGAAGGATCCGTAGTACAAAGCAAAGGGGATCGATAAATTGGCCCTTCCACTAGTGAATTGGGATGCCCAGGAAGGGCCCACCATTGAAGAGTTCACTCATAATGTAGTTGAATGCAGCCACCTCTACTTCAAGAAGGTGTGCCCTGGGAGTGTCAGCCGGTCAGCCCAGCCAATACTTAAGTTGACCTTGGGGGCTGACACTTCTTCACGGGGAGTTGATGAAGGAAATGGAATAGAGACAACTCCGACCTCAGAAGAAATCTCCATAAAGGAGAAAATAAAGTAATCGGTGGCAGCCTCCCAACAAATGAAAGAGAAATTAATCACACAGGTAGCCACCCCAGTACTCATGGCCGGACCAATTCGTCCCCCCTCCTCCCCTTCACTGGCAGCCTTAATGATTAAGGCAACAGGGGTGGACCTAGCATAACAAGTAGCAATAAGGGATGTGGGGCCTCCCTTAGTCACCTGGAGAAAGAAGAGGCTTAACCAAAAGCCTAAGGCAGAGCCAGAGCTAGGGATGCCCCAGACCCCATAGGTTGAGATCCTTTCTTCTGACTCCCTCGAGCCAGAAAAGGAACCAGAGCCTGCTGATGTCCCAGCCAACCCTCCTCCGCAGGATGTGTTCGATGATGTTTTTGCAACTGACGAGTTTTGGAACATGCAGGGGGATATCAAGAAGATAGAGGCTGAAGTCCCAGTACAAGAGGAAGTTGAGGAACAAGAACCTACAAAGGAGAAAGAGGAGGAGATGGAAGAAGAGAAAGAGATAGAGCAGGAGATCGCCTCTGAGGTCTCAGAGATACAAGATACAGGGGTGGACCAGCCGAAGCAGAGTGAACAAATGGCATCCGCTGAGGGAACCAGACCTATGGGAGCAATCGTAACCTTAGCCACTATGTTCTAAGTGCCACTCCCTAGAGAAACCTTTGGGCAGGTAATAACTATGGCCCAAACATTAAATCTTGGCCCGGTACCTCCCCCATTGCCAAAGGATATACCAATAGAAGAAGAAATCCCAGCGACAGAGGCCGAAGAACAAGGAGAGAAACAAGAGGAAGAAACCCCCAAGATAGCCAATAAGGGTCTAGATGAGGCAAAAGACATAGAGGACAAGACAAAATAAATAAGTTTCACCAGGGAAAATGTTGTCGACGAAGCCCAAGATGAAGAGGAAGAGCCAAGCAAGACTCACACCACTAAGGAGGAACAACAACAAGACACCAGGGAAGAACCTAAGGAACAAAATTTGGCAAAAAAGCCACCCCTACCACCTCAGTGGTTGGTTGAGAACAAGAAAATAAAGGCCCCATCCACCCCCAGAGCTCATCTCTCCCTGGCTGAAATGATGGCTCAGGTCTAGGGCCTGTCGAAGGCCAAGAAAGCCTGAATGATTCATACTCTTCGAATCAGGCCGAGAGGAGAAACAGTTGCAGTTGTTGCAACACCTCCCCCAGACGCTGATGAGACAACTGCAAAAGCTACAGATTATGACATCATGGAGATATCTCTGGGGAAAAGAGGAAAATAGGGTGAAGTGAACCTAATGAAAGAAGCGACCAGAGCCGTGGAGGCCCGATATGAAAAGGAGGCCCAAAGGATCAAAGTGGAAAAGGAAAAGATAGCGACTCTTATGGGATTTCTTACTAAGGTTTCCCGGCCTATCAGTGCCATTCCTCCAGAGGCCTCCACATCTGATGCGCCATTACCACAGAGCGACATAGACTCCCTAAAAGAACTGAAGAAGAAAGCCCAAGAGGTCGATGAGTGGGTCGCTCTGCAGATAGGAAACACCCAGTGCTTCTTGATATCCACCCTCCCAGACTTGTATATAGCTCGACAGGTTCTGCATTAGGCAGAGATTATTATCAACCTATGGGAGGGTGATATGGAAAATTATGAGACGTGGAAGGTAGAACTTGAAGAACTCCTCAGCCTTGGGGAGGAAATGGTCTCTGAGTCTAGGATTCTAGGGGAAGAATCATTCAATTTTGTGAGGACCCAGCACTCCAGACTTGACCTCACATTGGAGGTGCTCAAGCAACTGGTAGGGGTTCTACATGATAAGATCAATGTGGTTTAGTATTCTTAAAATATGTATAAGGCTTTTGTCACAGAGGTCTCTAGAGCTGACCCATTCAGCACTGACACATGCACTATGGAGGACTACATTTTTGGTAAGTTTGATGAATTAATGGAGTCCAAGTATCAATCCCTGGAGGGAGTGGATAGGACTCAAATGGAAAGATTAACTTTCATGATCCTTAGTGGCCATGATGTGGCAAAAATGGCCGATGAATTCAAGAATAATGTTCTGGAGCTAGGAGAACAGATTGAGGCAGCTAAGTACCGGTGGTCCGGCCTTAAAGAGATTGATGAGTATGGAATCTCTCACCTCCTCCAAACCTTCAATGATAATAAGAAATAATAAATTTTCTCTGGGGACTGGAGAAAACCAAAGCATTTTGTATTCTTTATTCTTTCAAGATGTAAGCTCCCTGATCTCGAAGTCTCGGATCCTACATTTTTGTATTCTTTCAGTGATCTATGTCCTGGTCCTCGAGGCTGACTGGTCACTTTCAATTAGTTAATAAAGGTTTTCAGAGGATGTCTAAGGGTAGATATCTACACCTAGGTATGTCAGATCAACGGTGGCCTTTTGATAGATGATCTTCTTGAGGTGCCGCTTCAGATATACACCTGGCACATTGGAGATAGGGTGCCGCATTTCCCATTTATGAGGCATGTAGCCTCGATCCCTAGGGGATTAGATTTCTTCCTTCTCTTTCTCAGCTCTCTTCTCAAGGCTGATTCTTCCACTCCACTTTCTTGTCTCATTCTTCTGACATGTCAGGCCTATTTCGTCTCAAGGCCTTTTGTAGAGTGGCACAGGTAGTACCGGTCACTGGATAATATATTCTATTGTATATTGTAATGTAAATTAGGGTTAGGGTTAGATGAAAATGTGTATAAATAGTAATTTTTTCCATTTTCCAATGGTCGGCGAAATTGATGATTTTGCAATCCATAGTAATAGAGAAGCAGTATTTCCATTTCAGTTGCAGAGCTCAATGCTCCTTGGTCTTTAAGTTTTCAATAGATTAGATGCTCCCTTGGAGCCACCATTATACTATCCACCAGTGCTTGCTGGGAGGAATATTAATGAAGAGGAGATGGTTCTTGCAATAACATTGTTGGCACTTTGTCTTCTAAGTTAATGGTATTTTATATTTTAAGTTCTTCATGTCTTCTGATCTGATACTTTAAGTAGATTAACGACCTCCTTTCCCTTGCTACTGATCAAATATGAATTGATAGTTGTGTATTTCTTTGTTATTTAGTATAGTATATCAGAGCATTATTGATGTATGGAATGTCTAAACATAACTATAATTAGATGGAATAATTTTAACCATGTAGGATCTTTTCAATTTATTTTCTAAGTGTAGAATGCTTGGAAGAACCCCACCTTACTAAATCTCCAGAGAGGACGAGTTGAAGAAACTAGCTATCCCCCTTGAAAATAGTCACATCTCCCAATTGAGCCCCACACCGTCATAACCTGACACCTAGGTGCTTGGAGGCCTGGGGAATCCCATTTCCCCAGATAACCTTTGCAGGCGGAGTTGGCCAGTACCCCGGTACTCGGTGACAACTTATGACTGTTGGCGGACCCGGTCACCAAAGCCTTGTCAACAGTTCCAGAATGAGTTCTACATGTCTTTGGTCCTCTTGTATATTTTATCTATGATTCAAATCTATCCTGGGCTTCCTAGGTTAGAGGAATTCCCAGATGATGTAAAAAGCTATGAGTTTTTCCCTTCTTTGCAACTACAAAATAGTTATGCTGATTATCTCACAGTTAATGAAACCTTTACAATGAGACTGTGCAGAGAGCTACAAGGTTGTCTAGAGAGGAGATTTTCTCCTAAATCCATGGCCTTTATAAGACAATTTAGATGCTATTTTATTCAGTTCAGAGATTTCTCATATCTTTGTCTTGCGGGTTTTAACAACTGTCCTTTGAAGCTGCCCAGATACCCTACTGACATGATCATGCTGATCAAGGTGGTGAGGCAAGCACTCCAGGTGAACCTGATCTATGCAGAGGCAAAGAAGAAAGGTTATAAATTCCCAATGACCATAGGAGCTTACAGTTGTGCGTCTTAGTCAGAGGCGAAGAACGTTCTTAAAACATTCTCGAAGAAGTTCTCTCTGGAAACATATGACATTCTAAGGCTGCAATATGATCTAGTTAATTATGCCAGAGATGTTTTAAAGATGAGCTGGGCCATTCACCATGTACTTGATATTGAGGACTATTAGGCCAATTGCAAAGATGACTTGGAGAGCAGAGAAAGATTCTATGCCCGGTTAACTATTGAATAGATTAAAAACTTTAATGTTAACATTATAGTAGAAGGGCTAGAAGATGATAAAAATCATCTATACGATGACACATACTTGGAGAAGATAAAATCCACCCCTATCAGCTTGGAGCCTATGCTAGACCAGGCAGTAAGTAACTTGCAGGCTCTAATGGGAGGGATTTACAAAAGAATAGTTCAATGGGTTGAGTGGACTGCAGACCGAAGGAAGAGGTCAGAAAGGAAGCCTCCTGCTCAGTGAACTCTAGCAAAAGCAACTTTTGGCATTGCAACCACCTCATCAGCAACAATTCCAATAGTTGCAAAAGGATCAAGTCAATTGTCAAGAGGAGGTGATGAACCTCCTAAGAATACTTATCTCTTAGAAAATACCTATGGAGAGGGTCCTCTTCCCGACATTGGAGTCAGTGAAGAAGAAGTCCCGATAGACCAAATCAAGTCTGCAGCCAAGCTTTCTAAAGCTACAAAGTCTGAATAGCTGGCTAGTGTTATTGCTGTAAATACTTTGGTTGGGACCTCAACCCAAAAAACTCCAAAGAGGGCTTCCACTGTCATAGTTGAAGTAGGAGAGGATATCCCTAGTACCTCTACAAAATCAGATAAGAGAGGTGGGGAGCAAGATGAGGTTGCTCAAGTTGTAAAATTAATCTCCTCATCACCTACTTCAATGAATCCATTCACTTCCCGCCCTAAAACTACTCCTCCACTCATAAGGAAGTTGTTCATCAAAGAGTTGGTCTCTACCAAAAAAGTCACCAGCATAGAGTCATGGATAGAAAACACTCTAGAGCACAAAAGGAAAAGAGTGGGAGAAGCAGTTCCTAGCCAAGACACTCTATCATGAGCTTTTCAGCCCAAGGCTACCACAAGAAAGCAAAAGAGTGTAAAGACAATGTCTACTCTGGGTCATGATCCTGAGATAGGGCATTTCACCATGGAAGTAGCCAAGCCCACTAAAGAGGGTAGACTTGAAGATCTGGCAACTTTTGACTTTCAGTTGTAGTCATTCGATATGGGATTGGCTCGACACGACACCAAGGTGGACTGGTGGAAGTCCACTAATTTAGTAATAGAGGAAGAGCTGGAAGATCTTAAGACTTCCAAAATTTATCTTAAGGTGAAAGTGGCCCAACTAACTGATTTCATCAGATAGCTTCTCACTCCTATTGCGAGCACTCCCAGCACCCAAACCTCCTTTGATCCCAGTGTTGTGGAGAACCAAGCCATTCTAGCTAAGTTGCAAGAGGATCGGAATTATGGGAAGATTGGTAAAAGGTGGATTGAGAGGCTCGAGTCGGAAGGCCTAGAAATCATTGAACAATTAGGTAACACTCTTCTGAGACTAGAAACAAAGAGGAACAACATTGGGAAGAATTTACAGACTCTCACTATGGAGAGAGTAAGATGCCAAGAATGCATAGTCATGTTGCATGTGGCAGTAAAGATGAAAACTAAGGAAGCCCTAAAAGCTAAGATCCTATAGAAGGGTGATGAGCCCTTGATTGAATGGCTCTAAAGTATGGAATTCAAAATTGAGATGATAATTCAGGCCGAGACCGGACTACAACAAACAGAGGTTAAAGTCGAAGAAGAACAAGGTAAAGATTTTAAACTTCTCTTAGGACTTCATGCGGAATCGCAAACCAGCAGTCAAGGAAAAGCAATAGTTGGAGTAGTCAACATGCAAAATTCATTCACAGATTATCTACACACTTTAGCAGAGCAGTCTTCGACTCATCTAGACAAGGTGCCAGAGCTCTAGCAATTGAGTGGATGCATCTTTAGGGCTATGGAGGAACTGAAGGATCAAACAGAAGCAATCAAGACTCTAGCCAAAGAACACTCCAGAAGGCTAGTCCGTTACACTAATGTCCATGTCAACAGATATGAAGAGCTCATCCAAGTCATCACTGTTGTGATCACCTATAGGGCCAAATTATATAAGGGGAAGGAAACTAAATCATAGATATATTCTCCCCTTATTCTATTTTTGTTAATTTTGTAACGAATAAACTTTTGGTTATCATTTCTAGTTGGGGAAGTTGAACCGTTTTGGTTACCCCTTTTTGTAATGGTCCAATCTAGAACTCTATATGTATTATTCCCAAAATCAATACAAAGGTTAGCTAAATTTTGGTGTGAAAGAATAGCACTGTTGCTGAGTCAATTGTGTATATCTGAATGCCATTTCTTTAACTGTTCCATTACATTTCATTTATCTTTCTGTTGTATTTGAACATCTCTTTAAAATTAGATTTGTAATCTGCATTTGAGCCTGAATTCTATATTATTATTTGATACAGTTAATTAAGGGGAAAATCAGCTACCATCTTAAATTTTTGGGAATGTTCTTACGATATAGATAGATTCCACGTCATTACATTGTTAATCTTCAGTTTTGCATATGCATTTTTAGTAATTGTCTATGCATCACTAGTTTTGGGAGTTAATCTGATTGAAAAGATCTCAGAATTGGCTAGATTTAGAATTATATTTACTTCGCCTAAGCTATTTTCCATTTAGATTTAGCTTGGTTTACCTCTCCTACTCTTGAGTTAAGAGCATACCTTGGTTAGATTAGGAAAGATCAAAATTCATTGAATATTATTCATATAAGGGAGCTGTACCTTCTAATTCAGAGGGAAAATAGGTTTTCAAGTAACTATTTCCCAACTGTTGTATTCAATTGTTCTTAAATAATTTTTGGGTATTTTAGAGTTACATTCAAAAGAACAATCTGTTTACCAACAAGCCTAAGCAACACAAGGAAGAAGATAGAATAGACAAACTTATGAATATGGTAAAAGGCCTCCAAGTGAATAATGGAAGAGACAATTTTAAGTACAACTAGAGTAATTGGGTACCATACAAAAATGATAGGTATAAATTGCAAGATATGCCTTATAATACAAAATGGAAGGATGGGAAACCAATGAACAAGGAATTACACACACCTGATCCATTGAAGAAAAACAACCATTTTGTGGAAAATTATCCATGGTGTGAAGCTTGCAGAATGCCACATTCTTATGAACATTGTGTTGTTTCCCAAAGATGGAAAGAAGATGAAGATCATGATGATGATCAACAGCCCATAGTAAATAAATTATCAGCAGATCCTATGTGGGGATATGATGATTATATCTCTTTAGATGAATACTACAGCAAGGATGATCTAAATAGAGTATACCAATATGGGGACTATCAGGGTGGTCCTCCAAAATTAAGAAAATCATCACAGGAGGAAAAGGAAGAAAACACAATAGCTATAGTAGAAGAAGCAATAAGTAATTACAAGTTAAGGAATAGAATAGTAAATGTAGAAAGAGGGCAATCTGACCAGGGAACTGATCTAAGGAGGTTGAAGCACAAAAGCATTGTTCAAGCTAAACCTCAGGACTTTCCAACAATGGTAAGAGAAAATATGGTTAGTAAATCTCTTCCCAATGAATGTTCTTTCATGTCTAATGCATTATCTCAAGTTAAAATATTTGTTCCTTTGCTTGAAATAGTAAAAATACCTAAATGTAAAAATGAAGCTTTGAAAATATTGTCTAATGTAGGTAATAAGGAAGATCTTAACCAAGAAATGAAGGATCCTCCAGCTATTTATTTAGGAACTACTTTAAGAAAAAATGGAAATCAAACTGATCCTTTTTATCTCACTCTATTGATAAATAATAGATTGGTAAAAAATTGCATGATAGATTAAGGTGCAGCAATAAATATTATGCCTAATGATGTAATGAAATAATTGGGAATGAATGTTGATACTAAATTTGGTAGATGCTATGCTATGGATAATAGATCTATTCCTGTTGTAGGTATAATAAAAAATGTTAAATTTAAATTTCCTACATGTCCCGAAATGTCTTATAAAATGGATATTATTGTGGTTGAAGTTCCTGCCAATTATGGAATGCTTTTATGAATACAATGGTCTAGCTTAGTAGGAGGTAGTATTCAATTAGATCTTTCTTATGCTTCTATTCCAGTAAATGGAAGGAATGTAAGAATTTATAGAGAGGCTAGAAGTCCATACATTATTGAGGAAGTGGATCCAAGCTTAGTTACACATTTCTGTCATTCTGATATGGATAACTTTCAAGTAAGTATTTCAAAAAATGCAATGCATAATACTAAACCTATTGAATTACATGTTGAGACAAATAATAATAAAATCTGGAAAATTTATGTTGATGGTTCTTGTTGTAAGGATGGTAATGGAGCTGGTGTCATTTTCTTTGCTCCTAATAAGAAAATATTTCAATATTCCTTCTTACTAGATTTTGAATACACTAATAATGTTGCAGAATATGAAGCTTTACTTCTTGGTTTAAAGATAGCTAATAAACATGGAATAAAATGTTTAAGTGTTTTTAGTGATTCTGAATTAATTATTGCTCAAGTTAAAAGTAAATTTGTTGCTAAGCATCCTCACCTTACAGGATATAGAAATGAAGTATGGGATTCTATGGAATGTTTTGATGATTTCTCTATTGATTGGATAGATAGATCACAAAATATCCTTGCGGATTTTATGGCTAATTTGGCATTAAGGCATAATGATATCCCTTGTCAAGACATAGTTCAAGTTGAAGTTAAAACTAGGCCTGCTATACCGGATAACATCAACAACTGGAAAATCTTTGTAGACGATAGAGATATAATCAAGTTTTTTGCATGTGAACAAGAATATAAAGATCAGTTAATAGACTTGAATGCTCATGTTGAAATAGAAAATGCAAAAGAAGTGTTATTTGGAAAGGAAGTCATTCAGTTAAAAACCAATAAAGTTCCTAAAGGTCTTGTAGAAATGGAGAGATTGTTTGACAATAAGGATTCAAAGTTGGAGAAGAAAAATACTAATGTCACAATGGATGATATAGAAAGGATAAATTTGGGAAGTGAAGAGACTCCAAAAGAAGTATTTTTGGGTAAAATTTTAACTCCCAAGTTCAGAACAGATATTATTAGATTATTGAGAAAATATAGACATGTATTCACTTGGTCCTATGATGATCTTAAAGCTTACCGAGGGGATCTTTTTCAACATGAGATACCTTTGAAGCCTAATGCTAAACCATTTAGACAAAGGAAAAGACCCATAAACCCTACTTTAGACCCTAAAATGAAAGATGAGCTAATCAAGATGAGGGATGCTAGTATAATAAAGCCAATTAAACACTCAACATGGGTTTCAAATTTGGTCCCTGTCAGGAAGAAGAATGGTGATATTAGACTTTGTGTGGATTTCATAAATCTAAATGTATCATCATTTAAGGACAACTATGCATTACCTAACATGGAAGCATTGTTACAAAAGGTCACGGGAAATGAATTATTATCAATGATGGATGGTTTCTTAGGATATAACTAGGTGAAATTTAAAGAAGAGGAACAATATAAAACAACATTTACAACACCTTGGGGTACTTATGTATATGCTAGAATGCCTTTTAGACTCACTAATGCAAGAGCTACCTTCCAAGGAGAAATGGATGTAGCCTTTGAGGATTTCATTGATGTAATTATGGTGGTATATCAGGATGACTTAACTACTTACTCCAAAAGGGCAGAAGATCACTGTGGACACTTCAAACAAATTTTTCAAAGAGCCCTTGAATATGGGATATCTTTGAACCCAAAGAAGTGCCATTTTGGAGTAAGTGAAGGAAAGTTATTAGGACATATAGTATCCAAGGATTGGGTGAGAATAGACTGAGAAAGGATTGCAGCAATTGATAAAATTAAGGTTCCTAAAAGTGTTAAAAAGATTCAATCCTTTTTTGCATAAATCAACTTTGTAAGGAGATTTGTCCCAAACTTTTCAGAGATAATTAAACCCATTACTATAATGTTGAAAAAGGGTGCAGACATGAAGTGGAGAAATGAAGCTTTGGATGCTTTTGTAAAGATTCAGAAGGAAATTAAGGAAGCCCCTATTCTCAAATCCCTGGATTATACTAAGCCATTTCAATTGTTCTTTTTTGCATCATATCATACCATTGCTGCTGTCTTATTACAAAATAATGATGAAGGATATGAACAACCAATAGAATTATTCAGTAAAACCCTTCAAGCTTCTGAGTTAAACTATGATATCAATGAGAAACAAGCTTATTCTCTTGTAAAGGCAGTGAAATCCTTTAGGCCTTATTTGGTTGGTGCAAAAGTGTTAGCCTATATTCCCAATGCAACAGTAAAGGATATATTGAGACAATCAGAAGTCACTGGGAGAAGATGTAGATGGGTAAATCAGATTTAGGAGTTTGACAAAGAGATCCAAATCACTAAGATTATTAGAGGAAAAGGATTAGAAAAGTTGATGGCAGAGTAAAATATGGATGCATTACAAGTAAATCATATTGATCTAAGTGAAACTCATACAAGTATTGAAAGATGCCCCTGGTACACTAATATAGTATATTTTTTGAAACACATGAAGTGTCCTAAGAATCCTACATATAGTCAGAAGAGGAAAATAAAGTTACAAGCATCTAAGTATGTCTTTATGCAAGGAAACCTATATTGGAAAAATAGGAATGGTGTACTTCTCTTTTGTTTAGATACATACCAAGCTAAAGAAGTGCTAAAAGATCTCCATGATGGAGCATGTGGTGGGAACTTTTCAGAAAAACCCACTACACATAAGATATTGAATGCAAGATGCTATTGGCCCTGCATATCTAAGGATTTCCATGAATATGTTCAGAGATGTGAAGCATGTCAGAGATTTTTAGGAAAACTCAAATATAATGGTGCATTACCTCTCAATCCTATGACTACTGAGGAACCATTCCAAATGTGGGGAATAGACTTCATAGGTGAAATAATTGATACATCCAGTGGTGGGCATAAGTGGATTTTGGTAGCTACTGATTACTTCACTAAATGGGTGGAAGGCATACCAACAAGACAAGCTACTAGTAAAGTGGTAATCAAATTTTTGACTGAAAAGATATTGACAAGATTTGGTGTTCTTCAGAAGATTGTTTGTGATAATGCTATGTGTTTTAGATCTGAAAAATTTATTTACTTTCATGAGAAGTATGGAATAAAGATTTCCTTTTCATCCCCTTATCACCCTCAAGGGAATGGCCAAGTAGAATCTAGCAACAAAAATATAATGAAAATTATCAAAAGGATGTTAGATAATAACAAAAGAGCATGCCATTCAAAATTACCTCTTGCACTTTGGGTAGACAAAATTACAGTTAAGAAATCTACTGGGTATGCTCCATATGAACTTGTTTATGGAAAGAAAGCTCACTTACCACTGAATAATTTGTTGCCAGTGTATAAGTTTATGAATGAAGAACAATATAAAGAAGTGGATTTCATGGAAGACAGACTATTACAACTTGTAGAATTGGATGAGGTAAGGAATAGAGCTCATGAAAGAAATCAAGAATTAAAATAGAAAGTAAAAGATTTATTTGATAAAAAAACCACAAAAAGGAAATTTCAAGAAGGAGACTTAGTTTTGAGATGGAATGTGAAAGATCAAGAGAAAGGTAAACATGGAAAGTTTGATGCTTTATGGATAGGTCCTTTTGTCATCATTGGTAAAGGAGGTGAGAATTATTACATTTTACAAGATTTGGAAGGTTACAATCAAGAACTTCCTGTGCATAGTCAGTATCTTAAACATTTCTTTCATTAAAGATAACAATAAGCAAGTGTTTGTTCTTTTTCCTTTTTTCTTATATACATCTATCATTGTTGTGTTTTCTAATGGTCTTCTTTCCAGAGATAGCTTGGATCTTGTTATGTTCAGGTATAAACACACATCCCCAAAGAGGGCCACTAGTGGAACCCATGTCGACAAAGTGATTTATATAAATTCTTGTTTAGGGAAGTAACTATCCACATATGTTTACTTATCTTTTAAAGCTTTTATTTTCTATCATCCTTCCCTTATCAAAGTGTTATTATGTATTCATTCACTTTTATATGTCTCATGGTTTAATGTTTTGAGATTCTCATTATCCTAGAATCATTTTCTTAAGGTTTCTTTTCACTAAGGGAATATAGGAGTTTGATTTTATGACCATCCTTCCTTGAAGACACAATGTAATTGCAATTGATCTTGAATGTGCTTTTGAAGTCTTATGTGATTTTTTTATATAAATCCTAATGCAATTAAAAGGAATTATGCATATCTTACCATTGCATTATAAATCATTAATCCATATTAATGATAAAATTTGTTAATTTATAATCATAACTTAAGAGATAATATTTTAAGTGGAGAATTATATCTTTGATTCAGTGATACTTTAAAATGTTCTAATTTATTAATATTTTGAAAAGATTGATCTTGGTTTAATTAATCTTCCATGGATTTGAATATTTATCATTTTAATGGAAAGATGATATTGTTATCTATGATCATGATTTAAAGATTGCAATATGTTATAGTTTGATCGATAACGATAATGATAAATGATATTTCCTTTTCATATATTTGAATCTATATGTTATGCCCTAACTCTTATAGAATGAATAGGGTTATCATTATTGTTTAAAAGAAATAAAAGGAAAGGTGGTTGGTAGATATAAAATGTCTCTTAGAAAATACGTTATGCTTATGAATATGAAAGGAGATTTTTGTAAAACGTTATCATGGAAAATATTGTTAAAATAGGGTTATACTATGTTAATACTATGTTACTCTTGAAAACATTCATAATATTATGTACTTGTATTCTTATTCATTTTCAATGATATAAATATATGTTTAATGATTTCTTTTTAAAATATCGAGCATAAGTTATATTTTAATATGCCTTATCCTAATATGTGAGTTTCATACCATTTGTTATCAAAGAAAGACAAAGTTTAAATGGTATGATTTCTATTATTATTATTATTATTATTATTATTATTATTATTATTATTATTATTATTATTATTGTTATTATTATTATTAAATCAAAACAATGTTTTTGTCAAAATGATAAATAATTAGTGCAAAGGAAAAACTAACTAATTAAATATCAAAGCTTTGTGTATTCAATAGATAAAAGATTATATTATTGATTAATTTTAGTTTCTTTAGGATTAATTATTATTATGATTTGAAATTAAGCTTTATCTATTGATTACTAATATTAGTAACTATACTTTGCTCATTATTTTAAACATTTGCATTGGCCAAGGATACTATTGTCAATAGGCTGCAAGGGTGGTAAGCACCAGCGAGAAGAGTACGACATAGATGATCATCAATTCAGATGGCTTGGTTGATATGCTCTCACCAGCTCCCAACGTAGTGTACATGATGCAATCTGCTGATCCATTGACTTCAAATGCACTATGTATGGATGGTAAATGATCCCATGTCTTACCACATAATGGATCGACTCCCACTGCAGATCAATATGCAGCCGTAGAAAATGGTTGAGCAGTACTCCAAATGCCTCTTGGATGTTGGTGTTATCGAGCAATGACCATTACCAAGGAGTTAAATTCAACATTGATAATTAAATTTGAATCAGCTGGTGGAAAATGTTATTTATCTGCAGTGAACAAACAATTCCCAAAATGCACCGTAACTCCTCACAAAAACACTAATTAGAAGCGTATATATTGCAGACCAAGATGTCAATACAGACATGGAGTCAAATATATTACATTATGGAATCCTCTAAGTTTCAGCGTGAGTGTTATGGAGGGATACAATGTTATTCTCTTCCCAATAAAATTTAGCGTAGGAATGGATACAGTTTGCAAATCCATCAAACACTGCCACCATCTTCAAATGCACCAGGAAGTAATTGTGAGCGAGACTATCGAAGAGTTTTATACAGATTTATTAACCATACAGTTAGGCAGGTTATCCAACTGAATGGTTGGCTGTTATGGTTGATCAAAAGGATATATTTGTTATCCAATCTATGTAATAGTTGGTTATAGATTAGTTTTTAGGGAAAGGGTGTGATGTTTCACACACCCTTTTAGTTTTATATTTATATTTGTTCAGAAATCTGCTTAGAAGGGACAGAATAACATTACATAATGATTGATACGTGAATGATAAAATGAATTATAGTTTATTCAAACATTGAGTACGCTGGATTCAATATACCTTTTCTTATCAAGCAGAGATAAGTCTTTGTTTATTTCATTTATGCAATTTTTTTCGTTATCTCTTTACAATAAGTCCTTCAGATAAACCAATTCGAAATTCCTTAAAGTGATATTTTTGATTTTGCATGTATTTCAATTCAAGTTTATATTATGTATATTCAATTGTTTCTTTCTCATTTTCGCATGGTTAAAATCTTATTGATTAGGGCCTTGATCAATTAGTCCATTATTTGAGGAATGATATTCAATTGAAGTATATTTAAACTTTTTAGTTATACGTGCATTTCATAATGCCTTTAAGGTGATAAGTTTTTTTTTCTAAAACTTTCTCTGAAGTTGAACGTAGGATTGAAGCGATATCGACTCTATTGCATTTTATTGGATTAAAGCACTGGTCCCTCTTGTTATTTGAATTGTGGTATTAGGTTTCATTGTTTCAATTTTTGAATTACTATATTCTTTTATCTTATCCAGTTCATATCTCAATTATATCAAGCCATTTTAATAACATTATATTTGACAACACATATTTTCAGTTTTGTGACCTTATTAACACCTTGAGAAGAAGGAATTAAAGTTATCACTCATCCTCTATAGAAAGCCTCTAGAAGACTTTGAAGACAATTTTAAAGTACAAGCCCACCAGCCTTGGTTGTGCGGAGCCAAAATTGTATGAGGTTATTGAAACCTCATTCATTAGCAAGTTGATTGTATTTCTCTTCATTGGATAAGCGAAATCCATAGGAAGTTGAATCTGTCAATTTGAGAACCAACACCCCCTTTCCCTCAAAACACCTAGACCTTCGACGTCCGGGAAGCCACTTCCACACGGCGATGTAGATGCGCTAAGGATAATGAAAAAGAAGGCACTAGCCATTGATGAGTGGATGGATCAATGGATTGGGGTGGTAAGAAGCTTCCTATTGGAATCTCTCTCTGATTTATTCCAATTGTTGGACATAGTAAATCAGTTGGAGGACACCATTCCTCGGTGGCAAGAAGAAATTAAGAAATATTGAGAATGGAGAGACAACTTGGGGTATATTTTGGACCTTGAGGAAAACATTTTGGAGATGAAAAACATCCTAGGGGATGAGTTGTATGGGTCTCTCAAAACCCAATACTCCAAAATTACATTCAGAGTTAAAGTGGGCAAGCAACTTGTAAGGGTTTTGGAGGATCAATTCTTGGTAGTCTCAACCCCGCTAGACTAGTATGGTACATGTTGGTTGTATTTCGAGTTTTTTGCTGTTTTGTCCAGCTCTTTGCCATGTTCTCTGAGTTTGCAGGGTTTCGTGCTAATTTCTTGACAAAATCCTAAAAAAACCCTGCTAAAACCCTAAGACCTAGTGTAAAACGATATATCTTAAAAACCCTTAGCCATGTCTTCTATTCCTT